>CM042011.1:8209782-8409782 GCA_023525715.1 Cichorium intybus | reverse complement strand
CTTGTATTTATGTTTGGCTTAAAACATAATGTTTTCATATATTTACTCATAATCTTAGAATTTATTTTATATAAATAATACATACAAAATATTATACGTTTATCGTTAGATTTTTAATAGTGGCTTTAGGTATTTTTTATATAATTTTGATCTAGACATTAGACAATCATATTATTTATTTAGCTGATTAAAGAAATTTAATAATTTTAATCATATTTAATTAAGACTTATAAGTATCAATTAAGTATCATAAGTAAGAAAACATTTTAAATTGTAATGATTTAATGGTAAATAATCATTAGCTTTCTTATTTATCTTTAATATCATAACATTAATATATTACAAGTATAAAACAACATAGATTTATTAAACTTTAATCATTATAAGAATGATAATTTTCATCATCAAAGTTTAAGTTTTTTTTATCATGCTGTTCAAGTTAATAATAATGAACCTTAAGATGCTATTCGACATTTTTTATTTATTTATCATGATTAGTATTGTCAAATTGTTTTTTCTAATGATACGTCTTATTGGAAAGTGTCATGTCACTAACCGTAATACTAAGACTATGATAAACACAAGACATGTTTGAAGCACTATGGTTATTTTCAAGTAATCATTTTAGAACACATTGGTATTTTCTTTTGATATTAGAATCGTTATCATAACCTTGATATATTATATCATTCACATTAAGATGTAACAATTTCAATGCGTATAATAATTTGTTAAAAAGTCTAAATCCCGAAGTATCAGCTACTTTTATAAACTTATAAAAAGTACTCAACAACTTGTATTCCGTTATATATATATATATATATATATATATATATATATATATATATATATATATATATATATATATATATATATATATATATATATATATATATATATATATATATATATATATATATATATATATATATATATATATATATATATATATATATATATATTACATATGATATAAATTTTTTGGGCCCCTAAGACGATGGGTCCTGGGCAGTTGCCCGTGTCGTACCTGATTGAATGATATGATTCTAATACGTTCAAAACGATTATAATTTTATATATCAACTTAAAATAATAACTAATTTTTTATAATTAATATCAATAATAACATATTTATTTTCAACATGTATTTTCCAAAATGAAAGAATAATCGTGTAATAAGGAAGCATGTATATAATAATAAATAACTGTGACTAGGCGTATCTAATAATAACTCCATTTAGTTTGGAGTGGTTAACTATTCATTTGGTTTTTACTATTTCTAAAACCAGAACTGCTAAACTCATATTATAGTATAATTGGTAAAGCATAAGATATAAATTACAAATAAGCTTCTATTTGGAAATAGCAATTTTGATTCTTCTTATAGCAAACTTTTATATTTACGTTTTTTTCCCTCAACTAATTTCGAATTAATTGTTTTAATCCTTATTTATTATAAAGTTACATTATTGGTATTTCGTAAGTTACGATTCCAGTCCCTTATTATATTTTAAAGTTACATTTTCCGTTCCTTACGTAATATGTCTTTGTCGAGCTGCGTTTTCCAATATACCGGGCTTCCGCAGCATCGCGCGGCCAGTTCGAATACTAGTTTTTTTTTGAACAGCTAAATTTTATTAAGAGCAACTAGCAAAAACTAGCACAGAAATAAAACAATTACATCACAATTAAGGAAGGATTTAAATGCCACAAGTTCCAATCAATTTTTTTCTTAGACCGACTATCACACCAAAGGAACGATTGAGCAACAATATCATCAAATATAACACTCTTTTTAGGAAGTGTTTTTCCAAAGATTGTATCGTTCCGAAATCTCCAGATGTACCACCACGCCACATAAAGCACTCCTTCCAGAACTTATTTAGTAAGCTTTTGTAATCTCAAATCTTGAAGCCAAGTCCTCCAATTCGCTAAAGACCAATCGTTTGGTAAAACTAAATCCCACCATTTTCCATTTTTAGTAAAAATCTCTTGAGCAAAACTACACTCGAAAAAAAGATGACCAATCTCTTCAGCTTTAACTCCACAAACCGGACATAAGATAGACTCCAAGTCTATGCCTCTTGTAGACATGTTCCATCTCGTAGGTAAGCCATTCAACATCATCTTCCAAGCAAACACATTGATTTTTATAGGAATCATCTTGATCCACCTTGTAGGCACTCCCGTACCACCATTGATCACGTCATCAATACATCGTCTAGTGGAACTAACCGAGAAAGAACCATCTGTGACCAAATCCCAAAGCCAAATGTCTCGATTATTTGAAATATAAACGTCTTTCATAATTCTATCCAACTCCCCCTTTTGCTCTTCCTCCATACCTCCCATCGGCGAGCGTCTAAAAGAATCACCCCACCAACCCGTGCATTTAGAAGCCACTGTGGCATTTTTATTCTCCTCCAAGTTGTATAATCTGTGAAACCTACGCATGAAGTACGTTTCTCCTAACCAATTATCTTTCCAAAATAAAGTATCCATACCATCCCCAATCCTCTTTTTACAAAAGCCCATCAGATCAATTCCATTCTTTGTCAAATCTCTAGTCGATATAACGACATCCCGCCACACTGAAGCTATTTTAGAAACATCGCAATTTCCTAGAAGACCGTCCTCTCCATGAATCGCCTTAACCACCTTCACCCACATCACCCTTGGATTATTCTTAAATCTCCAAATCCATTTAAAAAGTAAAGCCCTATTTAAAGCAAAATAGCTTCCAACTCCAAGACCCCCTTTTCCTTATCCGCACACACCTTATTCCACCCAATCCACGCGTTTTTTGTCTTCGTACCCTCCACTCCGCGAAAAAATCGACTCCTCAGATTTTCCAATCTTTTTATCACCCCAACCGGAGCTTTAAAAAGAGACAAATAGTAATTAGGGATGGACCCAAGCACTGTCTTTAAAAGAGTCAATCTTCCACCAACTGAAAGAGTTTTCAATTTCCATTTAGAAAGCCTATCATTAACTTTCTTCTCAACCTCTTCCCACGCACTCGCTCTAGACATAGAACCTCCAACCAGAACCCCCAGGTACGTAAACGGAGTTTTAATTGCCGCACATCCCACCAAGGCCGCCACTCTCTCAACTTCTGTAAACGTAACACCAACACCTAACATTTTCGACTTTTGGATGTTAATCTTCAGCCCTGAAGCGAGGTGAAAGCACCGCAAAATAGACACAATATTGGTAAAATTTTCCTCTTTCCAGTCTCCAATGAACACCGCATCATCTGCATAAAACAAGTGAGAAATCGTACACCCACTGCCCACTGTCAAGGGCGTGAAAACTCCGCGAACAATAGTCCTCAAAAACGACAGATGAAGTGTCTCCATAACCAAAATGAATAAGAAAGTCGAGAGCGGGTCTCCTTGGCGCAAACCCTTATAGAACTGAAACTCTTCTGTAGGACTCCCATTTACCAACACAGAGCCTCTAGCCGTCTTCAAACAACCACGTATCCATCTACAGTTCGAATACTAGTTAGATTAAAATTTCTAGGTTTATTTTTATATATTAATTTAATTGTGAATGGCGTAGCGTATGTTTAGTTATTTTTTGGATAATAACAAGTTTTAAAAATTAAAAAAATAAGAATTCAAGTGTAAATAATTAATTCTCATGATTCATAACATTCTCATGATTTCATCTCATTTGCTCTCATATGATTAATCTACAATTTCAAATCTTGAAAGACCTACTAAAACATTCTTTCTTCGTATTACTATCTACTTTATAAGATTATTTTTTATTGGCGGTCAAAACCAACACAACTTTATATTTTAAAAAAATTATTTTTCTCATCCGTATATACAACTTAACTATTTCAATTAACAAATCAATCTAATATTTTATTTATAAAAGTTAAAAATATAATCAATATTGATATTTATTTATAAATACAAAATGTATGTTTTTTTAGTATAACCAGATAGAAATTTATTACAAAATTATCTACACATCAAATAATGCAATGGTGATATATGTTACTCAATCAAGACCAACTTCTAATCAATAGGAAAACCATTTATGTATTCTTTTTTCTTTCTTAATATTTCTTTAGTTTATCTATATGTTATTTTATTTGTAAGTGATATATTCAGGAAAGTTTTATATTTTGACTCTATATTTGATTAAGCCTTAATTATTTTTTCTTATTCAATTAAGTCCAACATTTTGTTAAATGTATACAATTTTAGTTATATATAAAAAAGAAAGATTCATTAAAGTCCTTACGTTTTGATATTTTTAACAATTTAGAATTGAATTGTCAATTTTTATTCAATTAAGTCTTTAAATTTTGACCCATACATTTTGACCTTATACATCATAAGTTGTAAAAATATAAAAACAGCATAACCAGCTACTATCCAAAATTGTAAACATTTAACAAAGTGGTGGGCTTAATTGAATGAAAAAAAAACAATTAAGGCTTAATCGAATATAAGGGTAAAATGTAAGAGCTTTCCTGGATATATCTCTATTTGTAATCTAATTGGTTTTAGTCATGGTAACCTAATGTCACAGACCATGAATCTTCCTCCGAATTCAAGAAGGCGCTAGCTTGTTCTAGAATAATCTGTAAATACTTAGCTAGTAAGAATACTTAGAAAGAAAGGAATTCTAGAATCCTCCATTTGAGAAGGTGAAATGACCCTATCAATAGAATGGAGCTCATTTGCTCCAAACCTATCAACGTAACATTGTAATCTCTTGAGAACTCTCAATACACACTTTCTTTGTCTTGCTTGAAGTCTTATATCTTTAATCTCTTGCTTTCCAAAAATCGTTTGCTATGTCCATGGATCGAAGTTAGCTTGGCTTAATTGGAAGTGCACTAAGTGGCACACGATGATCAGATTGTCGAGTGACACTAAGTCCTTTTGTTTTGCCATCATAGGATTATAATGAAATATTTCTAATCTTTTATCTCCAAAAGCACATATAACATTTTTTTCTCCCTCCGCTATATCTGTTATATAAAATGACAATGAAAAAAAAAACTTCTACTTATATAGATAAGGAAAATAATTTTTTATTTAAATATTCATGTTTTTTTGCTGTTCAAAAAAAACTTAAATATTCATTTATTCACATAAAATATATATTTTATTAACTTGTATGATAAATGTAAATTATCTGGATGGATGAAATTTTTAAATAGAAGAATCCCTTCGTTTGGTTTAAACACATTCAACCAAACTATTTAACTTTAAGAAAAAAAAAGACAATCAATTACTTATGAAGATTTCAAAGCAGCAACTTTAAATTTAATGCAAGAATAGCAACACCCCATGAAATCATGACCTCCATTTGAGTCAAATTTGAAGCACTATGCTTGGCTTGGGAATCAACAACCAATGGGGGAGGGGTGGGGGTATTGGATCATGAGAAAGCTTTTAAGTAGTCAAATTTCACCCACTTTTTCACCTTTTTTCAATTATGACAACTTGGGAAATTTCAATATTTCGTGCTCTAATGATAATAGCCTCATACCCACTTCACAAAATTAGGTCAATTTAATGTTTTGTACATTTTAGCAAACCCCCATCTCTTCCACTACTTGTGTTTGCCATTATCAAATCAAATGACTAGTAACATGAGTCGATAGTCGACAGAAAGAAATTAAAGATGCAACTTTTTCCTGCATAGTTTTCATAGTTAGAGATGTTTAACAAGTTAAATATAAAATACTAAAAGTGTCTATTACGATTGATACATACGCATAGTCACTGCCCCTTTCACAGAATTCATAGACCCACTAGTAATTATTATCGGTTATGCACATGTGGTGATAATTCATAAATGAAAGCTTGTAAAAGTGATGGAAAAATAATTTAGAATAAAATAGAAGTATGTTATGGATCAAAATAATAGCATCAATGGATTATGATTAGATGGAATACTCAGAAAACTACGAACCGGGAGCATATAAGATTTAAATTGACGGAGAATAAGTAGGGTAAATGACCTAATCAAACAATTTACCAAATAAACTATCTAAACAAGCCTAACTTGAAAGTTTCATATATGTGTTTATACTTTATAAATAAAAAGAGACTCGCATGGTTGTGATAATCCCTTAAGAGTGAAAAGTAGGCATGAAGGAGCAAAAAGTCGTGCCATACAAATGGTAGTATGATGTTTTCATTGATTTATTTGTATTATAAATTGGTGCACAATTAGCTAAAAATCAACAAGATTTTAGCCAAATTGGATATTATAAATTTTTCAATAGACTTGATAAAGATCAAGCCCGACAAAACATGCTTTGTTAGACCTTTGTAATCAGAATAGTGAGATGCCACTTACGCTAAAGGTGAATTAAGGATTAAACCAAAATTGGTCAATGACCATAGTGGGAATCGAATGTTAAAAACAAATGAATCAAACATTATAATAATCATGAATATATATACTTTTACATAATGACGACATTATTATTATACGGGAAGATATTGGTAGCTAATCTAAATTTAATCCATTTGCTAAAATATCATCAATTTCGAAATATGTATTTTCGGATTAGAATGACATATAACGTGCATTTTTTCCATTTATAATATTTTTTAAAAATATTAACGGTAGCACACAATATTTTAGGGGTAGCACATCGGAAAATTTACACTATAATAAATTTTTTTCCAAAAATTTTACAGTACGCCGGAAAATTTGAGAGGTAGCATGTGCTACCCCGAGAACCCCTATGTCCGCCAATGGTTCCAGTATTTTTTTCAAACAAATGGCACCGTTTATGCATTTGTATTGTAACCTACTTTATTTCCGTTATCTTCTTTAATTTATCTATTGTTACATTATAGTAAAAAACGTTTTTCCAAATTCCGAACTTTGTTCTTCGCATTTTGGATATGTTCTTAAAATATCATAATACTTTTTTCTATGTTTGAAATGATTACTCTCAAATGTAGAATACTAAATAACTCTGAAATATATTTTTTGTCAAAAAATGACATCTAAGGCTGGACAGCGTACAAGCATCTCACAGCCACAATGCCGAGCTCCACGTCGACCACCCCGAACATCGAGCTCCACCAACAACCTACCACCACCGGCCATCGAGGGAGAGAGAAAGAGAAAAGGAGAGACATAAAGAAAGCGAAAGAGACCAGGGTTGGAGCACTGCATTTCCCCGTCATGGGGCATGAACCACGCGGCGCGATGTTACCGAGCTATCCCGGAGATCCACGTAGGACCCTAAGCGTGTCATATTTCGATTAAAACAGATTAAATTTCTTTTTCCGCTAACCGCTGTCATATTTCGCTAGGGGTGAGCAAAAACCGCACCGATAAAAAAAACGTAAAAACCCGAAACCGAAAAACCGAAACCGATAAAAAACCGAAGCTGCGGTTTTTAATTTGACAAAAACCGACCAAAGTTGGTGCGTTGCGGTTTTACCCTAGAAACCGACCCCTAAAAACCAAACCGCACCACTAATATTATATATTAAAAATATTTTATGTTATTATGTATGTTTAAGATTCGTTTATGTTATTACGAATGTTTAAGGCTATTTATATTTTTGTTGGTGACTTAAAATATCAAATGTAGCGTATAATTCATAATAGTTCAAGAGTAACTCATAATAATAATATTCCAAGAGCCTGTTATATGATCGTGTTTGTGGACACGCCTATAACTTCACCAAACGTTTGATTCTAGGCTAAAAATAAACAAAAATTGTTTCATGTTTCTACGATACGTCGTGTTGGATATAGGACTAAAAGCTAAAATTTTAATAAAAAATACTACACTTTTGGTCTCTAGCAATTTTAAAACCATATCATTGCATTGTGCGGTTTAAAAACCGAAACCGCATCACTTGAAACCGCACCGTTAAGAAAAACCACAAAACTTGAAAACCGCATTGCGGTTTGAAAATTACAAAAACCGATACATGCGATTTGCGGTTTGGTTTTGACCTAAAACCGCACCATGCCCACCCCTATATTTCGCCACACAAAAATGCATGTGTATGTTTTGATGACATTTGGGCCGTGTCAATTTATAATGTGTAAAGAGATTCCAAGATAAGATATCCATTCTATTCCATAGCAAAGAGGCCCAGCAGACACGATACCCGTAGCCTAGCGAAATGGGTAATTTCATATATGACTTGAAAGTTGAAACGGTTGAGTTGAATTAAATTGACCATAATATATTTTTAATATATTTTTGGGATATTGATTAAAATTATTATAATTTGAGATATTGATTTAAATAATTATAACTTAATATAGTTTTTAAGAAAACAAATATACATATTTTTAGAAAAATAACCAACTTGCCTGGAATGAGATATTCCGGATCCGCTTTTGGCAAGGTACCTACCCGAATCTCTCAGGTCATATATATATATATATATATATATATATATATATATATATATATATATATATATATATATATATATATATATATATATATATATATATATATATATATATATATATATATATATATATATATATATATATATATATATATATATATATATATATATATATATAGGGTTAGGATCAAATACATTTAACAATTATTGTGTGAATGTAGGACCAAATGTGGAGCGTCCGATCGGAATGATCAACGGTGTTAGATTCAAGGGCCTAATTGTAAATTTATAACAATTAATTAATCAAATTTTACAATTAAACCCCTAAAAAGGGTATTTTAGTCTATTAATCAAATTTTAAAAAAGGAATCCCGTATTTATCTCCTAATTTGGTGGGATTTCTTTTGCAGAATTCTGATGAACACGTTTTAAACTGAAATACGAGAATATGAGATTTCTTTACTGTAAAAGCCATTCTTCAAGAATATGTAGTATATGTTGTTATTTTTTCTTATTCTCCAAGAATTCTAAGCAGAAAAGAATCTACAGTTCACGTATTTTAGTTTGGCATTTTGACACACTTATTCTTGAAGAATGTAGTTAATATTGTACATTTTTTGCATATTCTTCGAGAATGTAGTATATTCTGTACATTTTTTTACAAAAAAATCTATGAAGTTTGGTGTGGTTATACGTTCATTCTCAGAGAATGAATTCTCCATTTAGTAATATGTTGACAAATTCTCCAGGAACGGATTCTTAGCACTCAATTAAATACATAAAAACAATGGCTAATTGACTAATTTAGTGATAACTTATTTGTATATTACAAAACATGTTTAAAAAGACACAATTCTACAAGAATACTGTCAAAAATTCCCTCATGAACAATGTGACAAACTCCTAACCTAGAAAACCATTCTTCAAGAATGAATTTTACACGTTCATTCTCTGAGAATGCATCTTTACTTATTGTTTTCCACGTTCATTCTCCAAGAATGCATATTTACTTCTTATTTTTCACGTTCATTCTCCAAGAATGCATCTTTACTTCAACAAGAGTTTTACACGTTCATTCTCCGATAGTCAGAATTGTCGTTCTTAGCGTTGACTCTTTTTCCATATTCTTTTCAATTGAGTTGGATACGATTAATTTCTGTTGTCAATTTTCAATTCAGTGCTTGATCTGAAATCGAATTAAATATGTATTGACAAGAATCAATCGAGAATGTACATATGAATTCTAGATGAAATATAAGTTTAAAACTCAAATAAAAATAAACTGGCCAATTAGGGATCTGAATCTTACCAAATAAATCGCTCCTTAGAATAGTCATATCAGCACAACTGCAACAAAAACCAATCATATCAATATGTTGTATTTTTTTCATTTAACTCTATAACTTAATTAACTTGAGTTTGTTGATAATGTTGCATTCTAACACTCGCCGGTTGTCTTCTTCCATTCCGGATTTTAGTTGGCGTGCAATTTGTTCCTGTTTACTCCGCACAAATACTATTATACAGAGGAGCAAAATCAATTAGATTAAAGAACATAAGTGAAATAAATTACAAATATGAAAATAAAAAAAATTACCAGTGAAATAAATTACAAATATTGAAATGTTTTCATTGTCGACGTTTTCAAAGGATTCTTTGTCAAAGTTTTCAATTTGTTTTTTCTAGTTTTCAATTTCCGGCAATATAATGGCAAATTTGTTTCTCCGGCATACCCACGTAAGTTTGGAAAATGGTATGCAAATAAGATTTGTAAAAAAAGATGAAAATACCTTTAAATAAATATATTGGATTGTTTTGTGATGTAAGTTTGGAAAATGGTATGCAAATAAGATTTGTAAAAAAAGATGAAAATACCTTTAGAGGAGATTAAGATTTGTAAAAAAAAGATGAAAACCCAATGAAATTAAATACAAAAAACAATTCTTTAGAGGAGATTATATCCACACGGTGGTGGAGTTGGCCGGAAAAAGAAAGAGACGGATGAGGAGAAGAAAAAGAGAAGAAGAAGATGATGATGACGGCTCTTAGGGTTCCTCCATAATTATAGGCTTTATTTTGGGTAAAAAAGTTTGTTATTTTGGGATAATTGTTTAATTAAAATAAGAATTCTGAAATTACCCCTATCAATTGATTGGTCCATAATTGGTCCTACAATCACACAATACTTGCTGTTTTCATTTGAACCTAAATCTATATATATATATATATATATATATATATATATATATATATATATATATATATATATATATATATATATATATATATATATATATATATATATATATATATATATATATATATATATATATATATATATATATATATATATATATATATATATATATATATATATATATATATATATAAGGCCAGAATCTTTTAAGAATCCAAAATAAGTCCGAAAACTCGTAGACCAGTTTTTTTTCTTCAAAAAAGGTGATTTAATGCACTAATTCGCTTATGTTTAAGACATTTCAAAAAAAAATTAAAAAAAGTTGATTTTGTTGAAGATGCATATGTACCCCTTAATATGAGTTTGTTAATATACCCCTTAATTATCCCATTAAAACATGTGATTACTCCTTATTTCTGGGAAGATAAAGAAAAAATTGTAAAAATGGTCATTGTGGTTTGCCAAAAATTGTCACTTTGTTCAAAAAGTCTGGACTAGCACCACTGGTCCAAAATAGAGTTTTTATTGCGGTCTTGGTTCATAATTTTTTTTGAAAACACTTAAAATGATGAATTTGACAATTTTATTTTTTTCCATTTTTTTCATTACAACAATTAAAAAATCAAAACTAAAATACCATTACCCCTCCCCCTCTCTCTTGCAATACTCACCTTCCTCATTTGATATTTAGAAAAATAATATACCACCTCCACCGGTCAATGTCGCCGTCATAACGACCACTGGTCAACACCGCCCACATCTAATGAATTCAAACAATTTTTCCAAACCTGAAGAACACAACATTCCATTTTTCCAGATCTACAAACTCAAACTCAAGAACAACCAGATTTGTAAACCCACGAGAACGATCAAATGTGTAACAAGAACAATAGATTTCCATATTTTTAAACCATAAGAACAACCAAGTTTGTAAAAGCACAAGAACTGATTACCATATTTGTAAAACCTTTTCCTTCTCAAAACAAAATCCAAAAAACGACACTGATACTGCTATGGAAAACCCTATTATTCTCATATACAAACCCCAACTAAATGTACAAGAAGATGAAGCTATTCAAGATCAAGAACATAAAAATCGTTCAAACTAGAACTGCTCCCTTTCTCTCTCCCCCCTCTTTCTCTTTGGTGAGTTTGATTTCGGATCTGGAAAGACAAAACCCTAGCATCGCTGCTATCTTCATCTTCGGAGCTGAAGAGTCTTCAACGATGCAAAAAACCTAGCGTCGCCGCCATCTTCATTAGCAAACCCTATTTCCGCCGCCATTTTCATCGACATCGCAAACCCTAGCGCCACATATTTCAACCGCATGTTCACCATTTTTTAGATTTTCATATGTAGATGTCGAACCTCACCTCAAGATCTACTAGAGAAAAAGAGAGAGAGAGAGAGAGAGAGAGAGAGAGAGAGAGAGAGAGAGAGAGAGAGAGAGAGAGAGAGAGAGAGAGAGTGTGTGTGTGTGTGTGAGAAAGAGAGAGAGAGACGATGCTCATGAGATGAGTTAGGGTTTTTAGCGAAATGGTGGTGCTCTAGCAAGGTGGTGGTGCTCCGACAAGCTATGAGAGAGAGATAATTAGTGTGTTAAAGAGGGGGAGGTGGGTTGGATTTTTCTTTTTACTTTTTTCGAATTAGAAATATATTTAAGTAAATAAAAAAAAGAAAATAATAATAATAATGGCAAATTAGTCTTTTTAACTCATTTTAAATCTGCTGGTGACTAAAACCACAAAAACAGTTTTGGACTGGTGGTGCTAGTCCAAAACTTATTAAACTAATGTGACAATTTTTGGCAAACCACAAGGACTATTTTTGCAATTTTTTCGTAGACAACGTATTCATAACAATTATAGTGTAAGTGAGCAACATCCTTTTACATACTAATATTTATTCTAGTTAAATCAGATAATTTTATATACCTAACAATTAGTAACATATGAACAGTACTCGCGTTGCTTATTGTAATAATTTTTTTGTGCCAGTTTAGTTAACTAAAATATGTTTGTCCTTGTGGTTTGTGTGTCTTATTTGTTCCATTATTGACATAGGGACCGGGTTCGATTCCTGCCCCTTACATGCTTCTTATAATGCCTTCTTTGTTACATTTGTTTAAATGACTATATTGCCCCTCCTTATTTGTTTAAATGGTTATAAAGTACCCTTCTGTTTTATTTTCTACATTCCTTTATTAAATATCTAATTATATTAATGGATTAGTATATTATTATCATTTTATTTACAACTTCATTTTGACTTTGCTAATTTTATTTATTTTGATTTTTGGAGTTTTATATTTTTAATTATTTTAAAAGTGTTTTATTGTTTTGAAATTTGGATTTTATATGTCTCAATTTGGTTTATTAGATCATAAAAAATTAGAAGTTAATATGTAATCAATAGAATTTCATATTTCACCTATAAATGTAGAAATGAGTTTCTGGTTATTATTTTTTATGTGTTTAGTTATGGTAATCGGGTTCGATAAAGAAACACATTTGATCATAAATTTTCATAACCAATATATTTAGTGTTCATGTGCATATTATGATGGTGTTTAATAAAAATAGTTAACGGACCTATATAATTAATCAAATTAGTTTACATTACGAATTTGAACAAGTTTTAATTTCCATGTTTCTCCAATCGAACATTTGCGATACTCAACTAAAATAGCAACATACTTCTTATTATATATGTTGATGTTAGGATAAATGAAACACCCTCGCTTCAGGTTTTTCATAAAAACATAATTGTAACCCATGATTTATCATCATTATTCAAAAATCATCCTTTGTGAAACTTTAAATATCAAGATTATTCAAAAGAGTCGTTTTACGCTCAAATATTGTTTTAAAACACATTGGGTTTTGTTAAGAAATCGTTTCAGAGTTTATGTTGTGGAAAAATCATTTGATCCCACTTTAAATAAATCATCTTGGTTTGTAAAAGTGCGAGGTTGTTACAATCCAAATACCATTACACAGCTTAAATGAAACCACACAATCCGTGACCTTCTAAACATCCAGCTCTTATAAAGTCATCTAAACTCTTCAACCTGAGTACACATCAAAATAAGTTAGGCAATTGAAATGCCTAGTGAGCTTACCCGAGGTTGACCCATTTGGTCCCACTTTAGAGTGGGCAGTGTAACCACCACACTCGGGACAACCCCCGAAAATAGTTTTGACACACTCTTAAAAAGTTATTTAAAACATCATAAAGACATACTCAAAATAGATAGTTATGATATGCAAATGCAATGCATGATGCAACTATCCCAAACCCATGTCCATCTCATAAAAGTCAAACTCACCACGATGACACCTACCTAAGATCACAAATGACATGCAGAAAGCATGTCACTCGATCCCCGTATAGGCAAAACTAGGACTAGTAGCCATCACACTAGCCCCATGAGGGTTAGCAACTCCCTCATGCGGTTCCCTATTGTCGGGAACAGTTCCACAAACGTCATTTGAAGGTCTATCTCAGGCCTTCTAAGTGGAAAATCATCATCAAAATGGCTATCTCAGCCAAACATCATTAAGGTCATCATAAGGTTTACACGGTCCATCTCATCTTATATGCAATGCAATGCACAACTAGGATGCTCAAAACATCATTATAATCTTTATTTGAAAACATCTTTAAAAGGACTCAGTTCATGCAATGCACACATCATACTCATATAACAATTGACACATAACAGCATCAGCATGCATGAAAATACTTGATAACACACACAAAGATAGTTGTAAGGATGTGTACTCCCGGTAAACTCACATTAATGTCGACTGAAAAGTCAACAGAAACCCCTAATAAATCGTCTTGTCTGGAAACGCTCAATCTTAGACATCACCTCATCATTCTCCAATTCCCTACGATATCAAATGTAATAAGATAAATACGTGATCTAAGGATGTCATCATTACCCAAACTTAACTAAGGTCTAGTCCAATAATCCAACTTATACCAATGCGAGGACTAGTTTAAATGTATAATCTATAAATTATCTTAGACAGCTCATAAGTCGTTTTAAAATGTTACGCCGCTCATTAAACAATGTTTTTACCCCAAAGACACTACATGATTAAAATATATTTTCAAGACGTAGACTTATCTTAAAATCCTTGTTATTTCTAACAATAAGCTTCGATTCCACTCAACCAACTAATATCATACTTTAATAATATTTGATTAATTTACTAAAACATTTTCAAATTAATCTAATCATCTAAATTTAAAGTCCATGTTTATTAGACAATATGGATCTTTTAATCAACCCGCTATTTAAATCATAAATTAAATCCATTTAATCCAATGTTAGAGCCCAAAAACTTAACCCACCTAGATAATGGCCCAATATAACACATACCCACCATAGTCCAAATCGTTCCACATGTTACGTGCCCTAAGTTGCAAAAGTCAAACAAGAGAGTCAAAGTTACCTCTCTTCTCCAGACGCGTATTGATCCAGGTTCGCGACCTACCTCCGGCCCTCACACAACTCCTCCGGCGCCGGTAAGGTTTGGCAACCCCCCTTCTCCAACGACTTTCCTCACTGGTGCCACCATCCATCTTCTCCGGGCACTTCGATCCGAACCCCACCGAGTCCACTCCTCCTTCTTTTTCGATGGCAAAGAAATTGACTCGCCATTGCTGCTGTGCTTTGATGGAGTCCGACACCGCCGTCGCCTCCGGCGGCGTGACCTTCCGCAGCCACCGCCAATCACCCTTCTCAGCAACGGCAACCCACTCCGCCCCTCTACTACACCATTGATCCCATGATGGCTGGAGCCTCGAGGTCATCTTTCTTGACACCCCTTCAGTCTGCACCTAAGCCTGCAACCACCGTCGCCGCACCCTGGCAGGAGGTCGGACTAAAAACTCTGCATCGATCCCCAGAGTACCCACGAACCAGTTGAATTCCGCCTCCCTTGGATAGAACTGACAATACCACGCTTACTCACATTTGGCGGGTAACAGCCTCAACGATGCGATTCATCCCTTCGACGATGCGTTAGTCCTCGCTGGCGTCTCCTTCTCCGGTGAGACAGACTTCTCCGGTTAGACAGACTGGAGTCGTCCTTCCTCAACCGACCATTACCTCAATCCCGACCTACATGCTTCCCTACCGACCTTTGCTTCATCTCATGAACTCACCGGAGGCAGCAACTGTAACACCCCTTTTCTTTTACCATATTTTAATACAAATACAGTTTACTTTACAAACATATTTTACAACTCGTGACTATAAATAGCCACCTAAATTTTTTTTATTTATTTTACAAACTTAAACTCAAGGGGGTATTACAGACTCAATACAGATACCATAATTTAAACTTACAGTATATAAACCGGTCCCAACTGCAGCCTTTGCTCCTTTCACCTAAGTACATAGCATTTCAAAAATAGTATACGTGAGACATAAAGCCTCGTGAGTAATATGGGTTTAGACCCAAAACTTTTCTGTTCAAAACTTAAAATATTACAAGTAAACTTGTTGAAAACTGATTTCTTTCATAAATCTCAAAATATCTATTATTCTTTACTTTCAAACTTTAAAAACACTTTCTCTCTCAAAACTGCTTTCTTTCTCATTTTTCTTGTGACCAAATGAAACTCATGAATTAAGTTATTTTAATTCATTCTACTAGCTCCCCTCGTGGGACAGAACAGATCCGCCCACAAGGTTACGCTCATTCTGACTCCCCTTTGTGACTTGGAACGGATTCAAGCACAAGGGTATACTAAGCTAGACAACTACTTCGCGACGGGAGGTACCATCCCAGTAGTGTCTTCTGATCTCCCGATTATGTGGGTGATCCTAGTCCGGACAACTGGCTCTTACTTCTTTCTTTCTTTCATACTTATCTCATTACATCTCAAATTGGTCAAAATGGGACACAATTTGTAAACAACTCATACTCAAACATTTTATAACTTTTTACAGAAAATACTTTCAAAAACTGATTTTTTTGACATCTTAGTTCACATAAGGAACTTCTTTCAAAATACTTTGCAAATCATACTACTTAAAAATCTCTTTGAACACTAAGCCCTTGTGCAGAGCTACTTTCAAAACTATTTTTCCAAAATTTAGTATTTGCGAACATTTGGAAATCTTACTTTTCTGAAAATAACATTTTGCTATGTACTATAAAAATCCTCATAAAACTCACCTTGACGTCGCTACAAGTCTCTAAGCTTCACGTACTCCTTTCCCCTTTCCGTGCTCAACAGTATTCGAAGCACCACCTATATAAGTAGTATATATATAAATACATGCTACAACTAACTCTATGACTTACTAGTCTCATATAACATAACTACAGGCCATACAAATGTATAACCATTAATAAACTCATTTTATAGTTTTCTCCGAAATACGCGTATATTGCTACAGTACCCCCGAGGGGTCGTATTTCAGTTCCGACTCTTTTCCATGAAATCTTAGGCCATATTAGACTTGTGTTTCAAATTTGGAGTTCATTGGACAAGTCTAGCTCAAATTCTAAAAATCAAGTTTTGACGTGAATAGTAATTTTAGCCACTGCCGCTACAGTGACTTTTCCGCAAGGTCGGATTACGGATTTGACCATTCCCGACATGTTCTTATACCATTTTAGGGTTATGGCTAAAATTTCAGATCAATCGGACATGTCTAGCTATGGTTTCTAGCGTTTGGATTTCTAACATTTTTAACATTTTTGGTCCCTGTCTGAAGGGCACTGTAGCACGCAGTGCACTGTAGCACGCAGTTTTCACCCATTAAGTCCTTAATCTATGTCTTAATCATATGGGGTTTGTTCCTTGACTAAAACCCTCCATTAGTACAAGGTTTTAAGCTATTAAAAGCGTTTGAATCAATCAAATGCAAGAATTGAAGTTCTTAACCAAACTTGAAATTTCTCAAGAATAGCAATCTACTTCTATGTTTTAGAGTTAAATTCTTAACTAATGACTTATTGGAAGCATTAGCTACTTAACCCACATGATTCTTAACTGAAATTGCAGTTTCAATTCCATTCAAGAACCAATTCAAGCATACACCCAAAAACCTAGGTTAGAAACAAAGGAAATCTTACCTTCTTTAACTTTGGAATCACCAATTCCAATCCTTTCTTGATTCCCTTGGCCAATTTCTTGATCTATTCTTCTTCCTCTCGTGTTCTTCCTGCACACTCTCGCTCTCTCTGGAGACTTCTATTATTTTCTTACATAATAGAGGAAATAACTATCCTTTAATATATATATTTAGTTTTTATAAAAACTTTACATTTAGGTCCCTAACCTTCCAATTCTTCCACAAAAATGGTCCAAAGGTCATAACTCTTCCAACTTAACATTTTTCTTGACATTTTGGTCATTTCCATGTAAAATGACCAGTTTGCCCTTTTTGGTCATATTTCACTATTCACGCGACAAAATTCCAAATTTCATATAATCTCTTATTTCCTATATTATAATTTCACAAATACATATTATTTTACATAATAGTCGTACAACGTGTCAAAAGACGGTTTTACCCTTTACAACTTTTTCGCGGGTTCTTACAGTCACCCCTCCTTAAGCGGATTCCGTCCTCGGAATCTTTTCGTAATCTGTGAAATTCGGATATCTTCTCTTCATTTCTTCTAGCGTCTCCCAAGTTAGGTTTGACCCTAATGGGTGCTTCCACTTGACTAGTACAAGGTTAATATCCTTGTTCCTTAGCTTCTTAGTCTGCATCTCTAGAATCGCTTCAGGTTCTTCAATTAGTTTGCTAGGAGTCTCCACTCTTAAGTCTTTGTATGGTATTACTAACTCTTCTTTACCAAAGTACTTTTTCAAGTAGCATACATGAAAGGTATCATGTATTCCACTGAGTTTGGGTGGTAACTCTATCTTGAACGCTTGTAACCCCACTCTTTTCAGAATTCTGAAAGGTCCAATGTATCTTGGACTTAGCTTTCCTCTCTTGCCAAATCTGACCACTCCTTTCCATGGTGACACTTTTATCATCACCAAATCTCCTTCTTGCAAGTCATACGGTCTCTTCTTGAGATTCGAGTAACTCTTTTTCCGATCTTGTGCTGCTTTCATGTTGGCTTGAATTACTCCAATCTTATCATTAGTCACTCTAACAATTTCTGGCCCTGTAAGTTTAGTCTCACCCGCCTCCAACCAGCATAGAGGAGTTCTACACTTTCTACCATACAATGCCTCAAAAGGTGGCATTTTAATGCTAGAATGGTAGCTGTTGTTGTATGCAAACTCCACCAATGGCAGGTGTTCATCCCAACTACCACCAAAATCCATCACGCATGATCGTAGCATGTCTTCTAATGTCTGGATTGTTCGTTCACTCTGACCATCCGTTTGTGGATGATATGCTGTACTTAGTTGAATTCTCGTCCCCATTTTATCTTGTAAGGCTCTCTAAAAATTAGAGGTAAATCTGGGGTCTCTGTCTGACACGATAGACAACGGTGCACCATATCTTCTTAACACTTCATCTGTATACAACTGGGCTAACTGCTCCAATGGAGTAGTTTCTTTTATGGCTAGAAATAGTGCACTCTTGGTCAACCGGTCCACTATGACCCATATACTATCATGACCTCTTCTCGTTCTCGGTAACCCGACAACCAAGTCCATGGTTACATCTTCCCACTTTCCGGCTGGAATATGTAATGACTGAGCATCCCCATGCGGGACCTGATGTTCCGCCTTGACTTGTGCACATATAACACACTTGGAGATGTACTTAGCTATCCTCTTCTTCATTCCAGGCCACCAATACTGTCTTTTCAGATCTTGATAAGTCTTGGTACTCCCTGGATGTATGGAATACTTTGACTTATGCGACTCTTCTAGAATCAGCTTTCTCAATCCTCCTGCTTTCGGTACCCAAATGCGGTTTCTGTAGGTCTTTAATCCTTGACTATTGGTCTCAAACTGAATGTCTTTTCCTAGCTTTTCATCTTTTAAGTCTCTACTTTCTTCAACTTTCTGCTGAGCTGCTTTAATCCGCTCTATAATACTAGATACCAGTTCTATGCACATCGACCTTGCCTTGATTCTTTTCTCAGGAGCTTTTCTACTTAATGCAGCTGCTACTACATTTGCTTTACCCGGATGGTATACAATGTCGCAATCATAGTCACTGATCAGCTCTAGCCATCTACTCTGTCTCATGTTCAACTCTTTTTGAGTGAACACATACTGCAAACTCTTGTGATCGGTGAATAGCTTGCACTTTGTACCATACAAGTAATGTCTCCAAATCTTCAAGGCAAATACGATCGCTGCAAGTTCTAGATCGTGAGTTGTGTACTTTTTCTCTGGATCTTTCAACTGTCTGGAAGCGTAGGCTATAACCTTTCCTCTCTGCATCAATACACAGCCAAGTCCCCGATGCGAGGCATCGCTGTATACTTCAAAGTCTTCTGTCCCATCTGGTAATGTAAGGAGAGGCGCGTTACACAACTTCTCTTTCAATGTAGCGAAGGCTCTTTCTTGTTCCTCTTGCCATCTGAATTTCTCTTCTTTCCGGGTTAATCGTGTAAGTGGCACAGCTATACGGGAGAAATCTTGAATAAATCTCCGGTAATACCCGGCAAGACCGAGAAAACTTCTAACTTCTGTTGGCGTCTTGGGAGGCTCCCATTTCATCACTGCTTCAACTTTTGCTGGATCAACTTTTATACCTTGGATAGAAACAACATGTCCAAGGAATTGCACCTCTCGCATCCAAAACTCGCATTTGGAGAACTTTGCATATAGCTGTTCTCGCTTCAAGGTCTCAAGCACTGCTCGCAAGTGACTCGCATGTTCTTCCTTATTCTTTGAGTATATTAGTATGTCATCTATGAACACTATAACAAATCGGTCTAGAAACGGTTTACAGACCCGATTCATTAAGTCCATAAAAATCGCTGGTGCATTCGTAAGACCAAATGGCATTACTAGGAACTCGTAATGTCCGTATCGTGTACGAAACGCTGTCTTCTCTACATCACTTTCTTTTACCCTGACTTGGTGATACCCGGATCTCAAATCAATTTTTGAGAAGTAATCTGCACCTTGTAGCTGATCGAACAAATCGTCTATTCTAGGCAACGGGTAACGGTTCTTAATGGTAATTTTGTTCAATTCTCTGTAATCAATGCACATCCGCATTGATCCATCCTTCTTCTTTACAAACAGAACTGGAGCACCCCACGGAGAAGAACTAGGCCTGATGAAGCCTTTATCTAGTAACTCCTGCAACTGGGACATTAATTCCCGCATCTCTGTTGGTGCTAACCGGTACGGTGCTCGGGCTATTGGGGAAGCTCCTGGAACAATATCTATCCGGAACTCAACTTGCCTTTCTGGTGGCAAGCCTGGTAATTCATCTGGGAAATCTTCTGGGAATTCTTTTACTACTTCTACGTCTTTATACGTCTGTTTTACTTTGTCTTCAGTCATTACATAGGCCATAAAAGATACACATCCTTTTCTGATACACCTTCGGGCTTTTGCCACACTAATTAGACTTGGCACATGTTTGCTTCTTTCTCCATATACGTACACTTTAGCTCCTAGGGTTTTAACAGACACCCTCTTCTGACCACAAGCTATCTTCGCATCATTTGCACCAAGCCAATCCATCCCAATAATTACATCGAAAGACTTAATTCCAATGGGGAGGAGATTAAGTCGGAACTTCTTGCCGTTGATGTCAAGTTCGCAATCTCGGTACATATGCTGAACTTCAACAAATTTCCCGTCTGCCACTTCTACCTCAAAAACTAGATCTAATAATTCTAATGGGACTTTTAATCTAGCTCCAAACCCATGGGACACAAAAGAATATGTAGACCCGGAATCAAACAAGACATATGCAGGTGTCGAGTTGATTAGTAGTATACCTGAGACCACATCGTGCGTCTCCTTCGCTTCTTCCATGGTGATATGAAAAGCTCTAGTCTTCACTTTCTGGGGTTCTGTCTTCTTCTGAGCTGTTGACACCATAGTTTCTCCTCCCTTGTTTGGGCAGTTAAAACTATAGTGCCCCATCTGATGGCATGAGAAGCACTCCACTTCACTGGCTTTCTTGGCTTTGCAGTCTTTCGCTTTGTGACCGAGTCCGCCACAATTAAAACAAGCGTTTGATCCTGCACGACACTCGCCACCGTGTTCTTTTCCACATTTCTCACACTTCTTTACACTTCCCTGTCGACTCTGACTTGAAATTATCTTCCCTTTCTTCTTTATGTTCCCACTGCTACTAACTGTCTTCCTTTTGTCACTAAAACCAAGTCCTTCCTCCTTTCTTCGTTTTCCAATATCCTCCATAGTTCGGGCAGCATTGATCGCCCCATCTAATGTTTCAGCTTTCTTTACTTCTAGCTCATAGTTCCATGGCAAACCCCGGACATAGCGGTTAATTCGGGACCGCTCACTGGGGTAAGACTCCCCCACAAAAGGTAACATGTCGTAAAACTTCTTCGTATACTCATCCACCGTCAAGTCTCCTTTCTTTATTGTTAAGAAATCTTCATTCATTTTCTCCAAATCTCGTGTGGGACAGAATTTATCTTTGAGACATGAAACAAACTCTGCCCAAGACCAACCATATACAACATCCTTTCCCAAGCTTTCATATTTGGTGTTCCACCACACCAAAGCATCATCCTTCAACTGCCGGGAAGCGTAGTTGACTCGATCGTTTTCTCCACATTTGCTTGCTTGCATCACTTGTTCAATCTCTCGGACCCACCGCATTGTTACCTTTGGCTCAAAACTGCCATGATATTCGGGCGGTTTGAAAGCCATAAAGGACTTAAAAGAGCAGCCCTTTTCTTCCTTCTTGTTCCCTCCACTAGCCTCTTCCTCAGTCGTCTTTTTGGAGACTTCTTGTGATGATTGGGCACTAGGTTCACCCATTCGGCTATCGATTATATTGTTCACATCTTGCCTCAACTCATTTCGTAAGTTATTGATCAAATACTGTATGGCTTCCATAGTGACAGGTTGTGGTGGTGGGTTTGGCTCAGTCTCATCATTTCGAATAACATGTGGTTCACTTCCTCTTGAGGAAGTGTGACTGCCCTCACCCCTGTCAGCTTGTCTTCTGCCTTCCATTACTATATAGATGAACAAATTATCGGTTTAATACACAATTCTATATAGTATTTCATAAACGGTAGCATGTTATCTCCTTATCTTGACTGCACTTTTATAACAGTCATACTCACTCTATGCCTCCTATATTACTAAGGCAACTTACTACTACTCTTGCTAGTTTAAGCCTAGGATGGTATTCCAACCTAATTCGCTTAAACTATGGCTCTGATACCAAAACTGTAACACCCCTTTTCTTTTACCATATTTTAATACAAATACAGTTTACTTTACAAACATATTTTACAACTCGTGACTATAAATAGCCACCTAAATTTTTTTTTATTTATTTTACAAACTTAAACTCAAGGGGGTATTACAGACTCAATACAGATACCATAATTTAAACTTACAGTATATAAACCGGTCCCAACTGCAGCCTTTGCTCCTTTCACCTAAGTACATAGCATTTCAAAAATAGTATACGTGAGACATAAAGCCTCGTGAGTAATATGGGTTTAGACCCAAAACTTTTCTGTTCAAAACTTGAAATATTACAAGTAAACTTGTTGAAAACTGATTTCTTTCATAAATCTCAAAATATCTATTATTCTTTACTTTCAAACTTTAAAAACACTTTCTCTCTCAAAACTGCTTTCTTTCTCATTTTTCTTGTGACCAAATGAAACTCATGAATTAAGTTATTTTAATTCATTCTACTAGCTCCCCTCGTGGGACAGAACAGATCCGCCCACAAGGTTACGCTCATTCTGACTCCCCTTTGTGACTTGGAACGGATTCAAGCACAAGGGTATACTAAGCTAGACAACTACTTCGCGACGTGAGGTACCATCCCAGTAGTGTCTTCTGATCTCCCGATTATGTGGGTGATCCTAGTCCGGACAACTGGCTCTTACTTCTTTCTTTCTTTCATACTTATCTCATTACATCTCAAATTGGTCAAAATGGGACACAATTTGTAAACAACTCATACTCAAACATTTTATAACTTTTTACAGAAAATACTTTCAAAAACTGATTTTTTTGACATCTTAGTTCACATAAGGAACTTCTTTCAAAATACTTTGCAAATCATACTACTTAAAAATCTCTTTGAACACTAAGCCCTTGTGCAGAGCTACTTTCAAAACTATTTTTCCAAAATTTAGTATTTGCGAACATTTGGAAATCTTACTTTTCTGAAAATAACATTTTGCTATGTACTATAAAAATCCTCATAAAACTCACCTTGACGTCGCTACAAGTCTCTAAGCTTCACGTACTCCTTTCCCCTTTCCGTGCTCAACAGTATTCGAAGCACCACCTATATAAGTAGTATATATATAAATACATGCTACAACTAACTCTATGACTTACTAGTCTCATATAACATAACTACAGGCCATACAAATGTATAACCATTAATAAACTCATTTTATAGTTTTCTCCGAAATACGCGTATATTGCTACAGTACCCCCGAGGGGTCGTATTTCAGTTCCGACTCTTTTCCATGAAATCTTAGGCCATATTAGACTTGTGTTTCAAATTTGGAGTTCATTGGACAAGTCTAGCTCAAATTCTAAAAATCAAGTTTTGACGTAAATAATAATTTTAGCCACTGCCGCTACAGTGACTTTTCCGCAAGGTCGGATTACGGATTTGACCATTCCCGACATGTTCTTATACCATTTTAGGGTTATGGCTAAAATTTCAGATCAATCGGACATGTCTAGCTATGGTTTCTAGCGTTTGGATTTCTAACATTTTTAACATTTTTGGTCCCTGTCTGAAGGGCACTGTAGCACGCAGTGCACTGTAGCACGCAGTTTTCACCCATTAAGTCCTTAATCTATGTCTTAATCATATGGGGTTTGTTCCTTGACTAAAACCCTCCATTAGTACAAGGTTTTAAGCTATTAAAAGCGTTTGAATCAATCAAATGCAAGAATTGAAGTTCTTGACCAAACTTGAAATTTCTCAAGAATAGCAATCTACTTCTATGTTTTAGAGTTAAATTCTTAACTAATGACTTATTGGAAGCATTAGCTACTTAACCCACATGATTCTTAACTGAAATTGCAGTTTCAATTCCATTCAAGAACCAATTCAAGCATACACCCAAAAACCTAGGTTAGAAACAAAGGAAATCTTACCTTCTTTAACTTTGGAATCACCAATTCCAATCCTTTCTTGATTCCCTTGGCCAATTTCTTGATCTATTCTTCTTCCTCTCGTGTTCTTCCTGCACACTCTCGCTCTCTCTAGTTCTCTCTGGAGACTTCTATTGTTTTCTTACATAATGGAGGAAATAACTATCCTTTAATATATATATTTAGTTTTTATAAAAACTTTACATTTAGGTCCCTAACCTTCCAATTCTTCCACAAAAATGGTCCAAAGGTCATAACTCTTCCAACTTAACATTTTTCTTGACATTTTGGTCATTTCCATGTAAAATGACTAGTTTGCCCTTTTTGGTCATATTTCACTATTCACGCGACAAAATTCCAAATTTCATATAATCTCTTATTTCCTATATTATAATTTCACAAATACATATTATTTTACATAATAGTCGTACAACGTGTCAAAAGACGGTTTTACCCTTTACAACTTTTTCGCGGGTTCTTACAGCAACCTCTTCCCGACCATCCTCCAATCTCTCACCCTTCCTTGCTATGACTCGATGACTCTCTCTTTCTCCAAAAACACTTTTTCTCACAAGATTCAAACCTTCACACCCAGAAATTGTTACATGAACATGGAGCATGCACTAGTGCTCATCCAATATGTGAATGAGCGTGTCTTTATCAGGAAATTACCAAATTAACCCCGCTTAATGCATTTGCCTTGCCTTGTTATATGAAAATTTCAATATGACCCTCTTTTAAAAAGAAGAGTAAATTACAAAATGGTCCCTGTGGTTGGCACGAACTTTCAATAATGGTCCTACTGTAGCAAAAATCACTATAATGGTCATTAAGGTTGCGGATTATTTACAAAAATAGTCCAAAGGCCAAGTAAAATGACCATTTTACCCTTTTAAATTTCTTTTTCATTTTCTTTTAATGTATAATTTATTAAAATAATTAAAAAAAACCTTACCCCACCCCCTCCACCCCCACCTCTCTCTCTCTCTCTCTCTCTCTCTCTCCACCCACCACCACCATCAACCTCTTACCATCATCGTCCATCTCCCTCCACCTCCACCATCATCTACTTCCTACCACCACCTTTCATATCCCATCACTATCGCCACCCTAACAATATAAATCAAACACAACCCCAAAATAAACACTGCCCTAAATCAAATCAACACCCAATATATTCTTTTTTGCTGGATCAAGTCTCAACCCATTTTCATATCATGAAACAGATTATCAAGAAAGATTGTCACACACGACTAAGTTTATAGGAACAGATCTTTGGAATTAATATGTGTAAGTATGTATTGTTACAAACAACAATTAACAGCTTATCCATAAAAAAGGACTTAATGGAATGAAAAAGAGCATCTTGTTGTGTAATAATGTACCCACAAGAATCGGATATATCAAGAAAAAAAACAACACATCAGAAGGTACCTAAATCAAGCGAGATTATCAGATATGTTCCTGTTAACCTTCATATCCCCGTCTGCTTCTATTACCCTCTTCGACATCGAAGCTAACCAACACCCAAAATACAGATTCAGTTTCAATTTCATCTCTAGTTCATCGATCATCTGATTACAAGTTCTCTGATTTCGTCGTTACAGTCCCCTTCCTAGCGATGGCATCAGACATTTAAACGAACCCACACCCTAACTACTTCGCTGAACGTATTGACCTTACTATTAGGATTTCTCCTCATTCTCGGCACTGTATGGACCAGCGTCCACCCTGGCGGCGAGACCTTATGTAAAAGAACCTTCGCGAAGCCCAACTTGTTTACCAGAATATTCCTTGTGATCCTCGCAGTTCTTGGAATCATTGGCGCCTAAGATAAATGGAAGTTTACCACACAGTTTCCTCTCTCTCAGGCTACTACATCTCCAACACAACCATCCAGAAAGCCAACTACAACACTACCGAATTCGCTGCAATCCATTCCTACAACATTCGAACAAATCCACAAACAGGATGAGCGGCAAGAGGAAGGTAGAAATGAGATCGAGGTTTTGATTTAACACAAAATCGATTTATGAAGCATGAAATCCCTCCTACGATTTTCTTCTCCGGCGATGACGTCTCTCAAATTGATTTTCAGAAATCTTTCCATCTTCATTTTCGTTTTCTTTTTCTGCAAGTTCCAAAATGGAAGAATAACATTTTAAGTTCCAAAATGGAAGAATAGCATTTTAATCTCCATGATGTTTCTGTGGGTAGATTTGTAGCACGCTAGAGAGAGAGAGAGAGAGAGAGAGAGAGAGAGAGAGAGAGAGAGAGAGAGAGAGAGAGAGAGAGAGACGGGTGGTGGTGGAGGGGGGGTGGGGTAAGGTTTTTTTGTTTTTTAATTATTTTAATAAATTATACATTAAAAGAAAAATAAAAAGAAATTAAAAAGGGTAAAATGGTCATTTTACTTGGCCTTTGGACCATTTTTGTAAATAATCCGCAACCTTAATGACCATTATAGTGATTTTTGCTACAGTAGGACCATTATTGAAAGTTCGTGCCAACCACAGGGACCATTTTTGTAATTTACTCAAAAAAGAATGTTCTCTTATTTATGAAATTACCATAATGCCCCTTATTGTAATTCCAATAACTTATTAAAACACTTCAATATCAATATAATGATTTTCGCCAATGTGAGACTAGCCTACTTGGTAGAGGCTTTGCCTCTTAGATTGGAGGTCTTGGGTTCTATCCCAAGCATAGGCGGAGTTGACTAACAAGGTGTACTAACTTCTAACAACTAATCAGCCGTTCAAAAAAAATCAATATAATGATTTTCAATTTAAATAACAAGTCAACTAATAATAATAATTATTATTGTAGAAAAATCATTTTATATTAGGAAAAGTATTGATCATCTCTTCCAAATTAATATTACTAACCGCAATGTCAATATGTAGAATATGTTTTAAATTCTTATAAAATAAATGTTTAGTTACGTATTGGACAACGACTTTTAAAATATAAGTTATTTCCCAAAAAAATTATTTATTCATTGGTGTTTGATACAAACCTTTGCATTTATTTTTATTTATTTATTTTCAATTTAATTTTTTCACAAAATAGACTTTTATTTTTATTGATTAACGCTCAAAACTATTAGCCCCAAAACACAGATGTTACAATAAACATCACATGTAATTGTATTTTGAATTGAATGGTTAGCGATGATCAGGCTATATCTTCGCATGATTATGATGATCTTGTAAAATAGGTTACATCCAACATATTAATCTTAATACTTAAAAATAATAATAATCATTTTTATTCATATACATTATATTTCTTAAAATGTGTTGAAACAATCATCAAACACATGTAAAAGAAAGTACACGTTTTTGTTTTTGTTTTTGTTTTTGTTTTTTTTTTTGTTTTTTTTTTTGCATAGAGCCATATCTTAAATTTGGATTTTAAACTATTCTTTAATAGCAACCTAATTTTATACATTCTCATAACAGCAAATACAATGGCCAGATAATTATTTTCAAACTACCAATGTTTCCACTGCATCGCCCGAGGTAAAACTCATAGTTCAATACATAATTGAAAATGTCTAAAAAAGACTCACACATTAGATATTATAAACTAAATGTAGCATAATACTTACTGAATACAAAAAAAAACATGGCTTTAATAAGAAAAATATGTTATTACTGTTATATATGCACCGTATTCTAATAATGTTATATGTCTCGCTATGCTGGTAAAGTTTTGTGGATTATATTTTTATCGCAGTAAAATATTTTAGATACATTATGATTTTATCCATTAAGGTTAATTGTATCTTGTTTGAATTATTTAGTAATTCTAGCATTGAAAATATGGATATTTTTAGGGATTTCTTTATGCACCCCCTAATTACTTGGCACACATATCTTTTTGTCTTTTTGTTGTCATTTATTTTTTTTGTTTTTGGATATTTTGTCATTTGTTGTCTTTTTTCTTTTCTGGGTAATAATAATAATAATAGTAATAATAATAATAATAATAATATTATTATTATTGCTATTAGATTAATAATAAATTAAATAATAGTAATAAAATATAATTTTTATTAACAATAAAATAAATAATAATAAATGAAGTATTTTTTAATTAATTATTTGTCACATCAAGTATGTTACGTACACTGTGCCTATTAGCAATTAGAAAATCAGTGTACGCCATCATCACAAAAAAAAAATTTCTTAAGTAATCTTCAAAGTACATTAATAACTCTTGGTGTAAACCTGATTGAATTTATTAAAAGTTACAAAATTCGTCTTACAATTTCAAGATAATAGTTATTCAATTTTAACATTTTTAGATTTTTATGATTAGTCAACTACATGGTCATTACTAATAATAATAATGATAAAATAAAGTACAACAATCGCACATGGGTGAGCGATAAAAAATGACTTAACATGTGATTTTTTGTTAAACCATATTGACCAATCATGAAATCATGTTTACATGGTATTATCATCAAATTGGATATGACGTAATTTCATGAAAAAGAGAGAGGTGCATATAACAACATCCATATTTTTTGTGGTTCTTCATGTAATCATGGTTACATGGTATTGTCATGGAATTAGATATGACGTTGATGACCTATAACTTTAAAAGTTAAAATAAAATATAATAATGAAAATCCAAGTTACCTTGTTTTTTAACAACTGTTATTAGGAAACAATGTTTAACCTAAAATGTTGATAAAGTTAGAATGATACCGATTTATAATAGAGTATTAGGGGGTTTTTAGCATATATAATGATCATTAATGAATGTAAATTGAATTTGCTACTACACGAGTACACTCCTTTAAACACCGGATGTTTTGAATAATTAAGAAACTGATGAGGCCCAATGACCATTTGACCAAGTTTTGATGGACCAAAAGTTCAGGGGTAGCACAAATTTTTCCGTATATTATATAATGAGATAAAAATTAGAAGTTAAAATTTCATTAAATATGATAAAATGACAAAGTGTTAAAGTAATGTACAAATTACATTGTAAAGATGACCTCTTTGATCTTTCGTTTTTCGAAAGTGACTCATCATATTTTCCGTTTTAACATCCATAAGTGCTTCCGTTTCTACACTACAAACACTACTACAAATGTGGGTTTCAGAGACAGAAATATTTCTGTAGCAAATCAGAGAGGGAATAGAGAGGGATCAGTGACGAAATCTATTAGGGTTAGGAAATTGGATTTTTCTTAACTTTAGCGAGGGATTTGAGAGGGAATAGAGACAGGTCAGCAACTGAAAACGACCCTCTCCAATCCGCCGCATATTTTAGACAAAGCTTACTTCTCCTCAAATCAGCGACACGAACAAATGAACCGACGAAGATGAGAAACTGAGCAACAAATCGAAGTCGATGTAATAAGTTGTTTCGTCATCATAGTCTATCAAACACATCGTCATCATTAGATCGTCGTCGTCAAGAAGGTATAATATGTTCTTAACATTAGTTCATCAAGAAAATTCCATTTGTTTCATCCTTTTGCTTCATCCTTGGAACCATTAGTTCTGTACTATACCCTGTTTCTAGTAGTGTTTTGCTTCTTCCTTTGAACGATCCTTTTGGTGAATTCTGAAACCTTTTGTACGAATAATCAATTGTCACACTGTTGTAATGAAATTTGTGTTCGATGAATGTGTGATTTGGAACTTGTGTTTCATCCTTTTGCTCTCGTACAACAGTTCATCAGGGCTTTGTTTGATGAATGAGTAATTTGATAATTTTTGTTTCTATATAGGGCTTTGTTTGAAGAATTCGCTCTGATGCATTAAAATCATTTTGGTATATCTCACTTAACTTCAACAACTTTTTTTTATCAAACCTACAAAATGAATCACAAGGACTCAAAGCCGCCATGCTTTCTATTAATTCGATGCATACTTCACTAAATCAATCCCCAAATGCACCACTATCAATTTCAGCTTCCACTCTTTCGTTGTACCTCTCTTCTATCATATATTTTCATTAATGTAGCAGCGATAATGGGCTTTCACAGTTCACGGTTCATGAAGAGGCGAGGAGTCTTCAGTCGTCAACGGAAAGCAGCAGGTCGGAGGAGCCTTCGGTAGTCGCTGGTCGGTGGAGGATTGCTGGATTGGTTGTCGTCGTTGCCTCTCTGAGAATAGTTATCGCCTTTCACAGTTCACGTCTTCACGAATCAATCATGCATCGCTTGGAAATTGGAATCGACAATCACTTCATTGGGGCTTATTTTTTTTTTTCCTTTTCCAACTAGTTTAATTAGTAGCCCAAATCTAATTGCAAAGCCTCAATTACCAAAATCTCATTTAGGCTATTTTAATGATGTATAGGGTATTTGGGCTTAATTAGTTTGGACTATTAAATGATTATTTCTATAATAAATTTTTTCAATTAAACTTTAGTTTGAACATTTAATTTTAGATTAAATAATTTAGGGGTAGCACAATTTTTTTCTAGGAGTTGCACCTATATATAAAAATAAAAAAATCGAAAATTTTGCTACTACTTGGGAAAATTTCAGGGTAGCCCTTGCTACCCCAGGCTACCACTAAGGTCCGCCACTAGATGTGCCTTTGTGGGTTACGACTTGCGACGTGTTGTAATCCTAGAATCTAAGACCATGCGGTGTGCCGGACGCGGCAAACACAACGAAATTCAAGAATCGCGGTTGGATTATGTGTTGTTGAGCCGATCCGGGACCGAAGACGACCTCGAAGCTATCCGATTGATGACGGAAAAAGCACGCAACAAATATTTGAGGAAGTAGTTTTTTTTTTAATTTAGGAAATGTCGTTTATTTTTAATGTTTTTTTAAAATTTCATGCAATGTCGTTTTATTATTTTTATTTTTATGTAATGTCTTTTATTTTTAATTTGAATATTGTGGGTTTTAATTAATTTTTAATGTTTGATTTAATTATAAAAAACGTAAATTAAAAATATGACGTGGAAAAGAAAACGGAAGTCGTGGGAGTCTTGCACACCCCATGGCGGAAGTCTTGGAGTACTTCTGGTGACATGACGCTGACATGGCGGGTGTCTTGGGAGGTCATGAGAGTCTTGCACACCCCATAGCCTAATATCATCGGAATATAAAATGTTATATCATCAACATATCTTAAAATAAAACTTATTATATTGTTACACATTTGAGTTGATAAAATATATTTGGTTTCCACGATAACTTGTTGGTGTTTTCTTAAAATTAATGGGTACTCTACGAAAATTTTAAGATTGAAGTTAATGGTTATCATCGGAAGATAAAATGTTATATCATCAATCTATTATCAACATATCTTAGAATTAAACTTATTACAACACCCCGTAAGTCATAACTCAGATGTGTGAAGTTAATGGTTTCAATGCTCCCAGATTGCTCCTTGACATATCTTAAGTTGTTCCACGAGCCCACGATCAATGGTCTTTTGTACATCCTTACATGATAAACAATATTGTGCGATAACATGTCTTCAATCCTATCTAATTATTAAGATTGATTTTTATTTTATTTTTTGTTCATTTGAGATATTATTATGACAATTCTTAAAAAAAGCGTAGAACAGTTCTTCAATCACGCGATCAAGGCTCAACTCTTACAAAAAGAACAAATTACTCCAATAGGATAAGCTTTACACAACAAACACAATGATACTTTAATTGATATAATATTTCCTATTTCGTCATCATACATATTCTGTTAACCATTTATACAGAATGATTTGTTCACTCGATATTATAATCTTTTAGACCAATATCTTTTTGCACTTTTTTCTTTTTGATTTTGATTCCATTAATTATTGTAATTTTTTTTATATTTAAATCAATAGAAGTTTCTAAACCTTTACAAAGTCGACCTGGTAAAGCAATTCCAGAATAAGAACATTTAATTAAATATCATTTTAATATTGATTGGTCATCGACATCTCTCTCTTTTTGATGTAGTTTTGACCAAGGGCAATAATTGGATACAATTATTAGTTGAAGGGTATACGATATACGATAATGTGCAAAGTTATATAATGTTAGGCCTTGGGGTATACCCCCGTTATCCTGTGCGCTAAAGCCGCCATAGCCATGTGAACACCACCCCCGAGTGTCCGTTGTGCGCCATCCGTGATAGGGCGTGGTCACTACCACGCGGGTTAACGGTGTTGTGACCGTTGCAATATAGCCGTTGAGGGTTTAAAAAAAAAGATTTTTTTCCTATAAATACTTACTACTCCTACATTTTTTTTCACAACTCTATTTTACAAAATACTCTCTAAAAAAATGGATCATCTCCCAACAAATATCGACTTCGAATTCTCTTCCGATGAAGAAATGTCCGGCTCCGATGACGAACGCTGGTTTTCAACGATGAAATGCCGGTTTCCGATTCTTCCTCTTCGGACGACGACATGTTTATTCCACATTTTATTGAAGTTGCTACGAGTGTGTTGACGGCGTTGGTAGAACCCCCGGCGCATGTCCGAGCAAAGCTTACAAGAAAACAAAAAAATAGAAATCGTTTAGCCGCACACGAGCGTCTAATGGCCGATTACTTCAACGACGATTGTTTGTACGACGATAACACTTTTCGTAACCGTTATCGCTTGACGAAGAATTTATTCATTCGTATAGCTACCGATTTGAATGCTCATTATCCACGCTTTCAATTGAGGTACGATGGTCGTAAGAGGCGGGGGTTCACGACATATCAAAAGATGACGGCCGCACTTCGACAATTGGCTTTGGGCGTATCGCCGGACTCGTTGGACGAGTATTTGAAGATGTCGGCGAGAGTAGCCCGAGAAAGTACGTATAACTTTTGTGAAGCCGTGATACAACTTTATGGTCCCGTTTACTTACGCATACCAACAAATATTTGCTCGGCAAAGCACCCGAGTGTCCTTTCGTTGTGAATGGACACAACTACAAGTATGGTTACTATCTTGCTGATGGGATATATCCGCGATACTCAACGATGGTCAAAGCGTATCAACATCCAATTGAGGAGGACAGAAAATATTTTACGAAGGGACAAGAGTCGGCACGGAAGGACGTAGAAAGGGGTTTTGGAGCAATAAAAGAGAAATGGCACGCTCTAAAATACCCGGCTCGAGCATGGGATGATAAAAAAATACAGAAGGTGATGTACGCGGTGCTCATTCTACATAACATGATGATAGAAGAGAAGGGACGTAATATTTGTACGTATAATCCGAACGATGTTCTTCAGCCAGCTGCAACAATTCAAATGGGTTCGGATGCGTATTACAACAAAATGTTAGAGCTTTATGATGAAGACATGTATCATAGGCTTCGACAAGATTTGACCGAAGATCTTTGGGCCAACGCAGGCGGTTCGGATGACTTCAATGAACCCCCCTCCCCCATTCAACGACATCAATGATATTTATTAGATTTTTTTGGTTTGGTTTTATTTAACGAATTTCTTTTTATTTTTAATGTTGCTTTTAAATTTTTAGGATTTTGTAATTTTTGTGTTTTTAAATTAAATGGTAGTTTTATTGTGAAAAAAAAATCAATTAACTATATTATTTTTGTATTTTCGGTTACCAAAAAAAGAAAAAAAAAAGAAAAAGTTATAACACCACTTGCAATAACATCAGCACACCCCCACTTTTGATGTTAAAGGTGATGCTGACGTGGCATCACTTTTTGGTGTTAACACCATTGCTATAACATGGGTACTCCCCATGGCCTTAGGTTGAAAGGTGTGATAAGCAAAGAGAAGAAAGAGAAAAGAGATAGATAAGTGAAATTTGAAGAAAGGGTGGATATTGGCGGAAAAGAGAAGACAAGAAAGAGAGAACAAAGATTGACATAGCAATGCTTGTACCGGGGTGGTGTTCACTATTGGCATATGCATTACACATAGGATGTCGACGGCATCACACGCCCCAAACCGTGAAGCCTTAGAAGCAAAATGTCTTTTGTGTTAGATATTGAGACCACTTAAATTAAATGTATATTTATTTATCATTAAAATTCGGATTTACTAAAGGACTTATTTAATGTTATTTTGATTGTAACCACCTCGTCCTTTTGAAAAACACTAAATTGTTTTGAATTCGGACTCTATGATCTTCTACAACCTAAAAGTCTGAAAGGATTTAAGTAAACACAAGGAATTCTTTAAACAATATTCAAATGCAAAGTTAACTGTATTGAAATGTTTTGGGATCAAAGTTCCCGCATGTGATGATTTATAAACTTTAATAAAAATCTTATGGGTTTAAAAATGATGTTTTTATAATTACTCTTAGCGATGGGTGTCACATAAAATATATGCATGTATATTATGCCTACGAGACACAAGTAAATATTATGTTAGCATCAAGGGGTGTTATTCGGTCAGTTTTATCGGTTTTCGGTTTAATTGGTTCGGTTTGATCGGTTTTTTTAGCATTTTAAAACTAACCATAACAAAACCAAATAACGTTCGGTTTAATCGATTTTGGTTTATTCGGTTACGGTTTAATCGGATCGGTTTACCGGTTAAACCAAATAAAAAGTATAATGAGGAAAAAAAAGACAGTAAAAAAGGAGATTGGAGATTGGAGAGTTCAAGATGTAGACATGGAAATTGGAAGGGCTGGGGTGGACTATAGTACAACGTATGGAGATGTTATGGAGATGTCGTTACTTTTTTTCTTGATGCGTCTTCTCACTTCTCAAAAGTCAAAGTTAATAAAGTATGTCATATGGATATGAATATCAGGATATGACTATAAGAACTATAAAGAGGAAAATAAGACGGTTAAAAAAGATAATGAAATCTTAAATGAGTATATCGAATTTGGGCAATTGCATTATTTGACTAATTAGGTTGTATATATTTGCATTGGGCTTATATAGTTATATGTAATTTCTTAATGAGCTATGAAAATTTTTTAGTAACAAATATATGAATTAAGATATAAAATATTAATTTATAGAAATAATATATTTAAATATATATTAATTAAAAGGTTATTCGGTTTTTCGGTTTAACCAAAGATAATTAAATTTTAACCAAAACCAAACTGAATAAGGTATCCTTATTCGGTTAACCAAACCAAATAATCCGAACCAAACAACCCAAACATCATTCAGTTCGGTTCGGTTATTCGGTTTCAATTTTTTCTCCCACCCCTAAGCCTCAATAACGATACACAATTATATCAGGAAGGACAATAACTTTGATGAAACATTTGACAAGAGACAACTAGAATCTTAGATCCTCATGTTTATGTTGGTACTCAAAGATGTGATAACAACAATGAAGTAAAAGAAGACACAAGTTTAAACTTATTATTATTAAATGACAAAAGATTAGATATATTAAAAAAAGTCATCACATATAAGATGTCATTTTTCAGTCATTTTTACACGTATAAACAGGATTTTCCAAACATTAAAAAACAATTTATCAATGTTAGATGTGGAAATATTCTCCTTAGGCTTTGCATTATAATCAATAGTATAAATAATACACAGATAAATATAATTACATAAAGGACCCTGCACTATATATTTGTGCAAATATAACCTACGAATATAAATGCTATAATTAACACTCCCCCTCAGTTTAAGCGGGAGGTTCCCTAATGTTCAAACTGTCTCGAAAGTCCAGAATAGATGTGTAGGTAGTCCTTTAGTAAAGATATTTGCAAACTGATGGGCCGAAGGAACATGCAAGACACGAAATTGTCCAATAGCAACACGTTCCCTGACAAAATGCAAATCTAGTTCCACATGTTTGGTTCTTTGGTGCTGAACGGGCTTAGAAGCTAAGTACATGCCACTCACATTATCACAAAAGACAACCGTAGATCGAGTCAAGGGGCAGGAGAGTTCGAGAAGGAGATTACGGAGCCACGCAGTTTCGACAACTACATTGGCTACCCCCCGATACTCAGCTTCAGCATTAGACCGAGATACGACGTGCTGACGTTTGGATGACCATGACACAAGATTATCGCCAAGATAAACGCAGAACCCAAACGTAGACCGGTATGTCAAAGGACAGCCAGCCCAGTCAGCATTAGTGTAAGAGACCAAACGATCGACATGAGACGGACGTAGGAACAATCCATGATGAAGAGTTCCCTGATGATATCAAAGTATACACTTAAGAGCAAGAAAGTGTGGTTCGCGAGGATCATGCATAAACAGACAGATCTGCTGAACCGCATAAGCAATATCCGGACGAGTAAAAGTTAGATACTGCAGTGCCCCAGCTAAACTTCGATAGAGGGTCGGATTTGTAACCGGATTCTCAGAAGACGAGAGTTTGGGTTTGGTGTCCGTAGGGGTGCTACACGGATTGCATGAGGTCATATCAGCGCGGGCTATGATCTCTTTAGCAAAAGCAGTCTGTGAAAGAAATAGACTATCCAAGGAGCGAGTGGCAGCAATGCCGAGGAAGAAGGACAGAGGTCCTAGGTCTGATATAGCAAACTCAGACGAGAGATAGGAGATAACTCGCGTGATGAGTGAGGGGCTGGAGGCCGTGAGAATGATATCGTCCACGTATAGAAGGAGATAAATAGTCTCAGACTGGCGATGAAAGGTAAAGAGAGAACTGTCAGACCTACTGTTGGTGAAGCCAAGAGAGGAAATGAAGATAGCGAATCGCTGATACCAGGCACGAGGAGTCTGTTTGAGACCATATAGAGCCTTACGAAGTCGACATACATGATCAGGATAAGTGGGATCAACAAATCCAGGAGGCTGTTTCATTTAAACTTCCTCTGTTAAATCGCCATGAAGAAAGGCATTTTTGACATTCAGCGGATGAATCGGCTAGTGACGAGACACAACAATGCTAAGGACAGTGCGAATGGTAGCGGGTTTGACAACCGGACTAAATGTGTCATCAAAGTCAAGTCCCGGTTGTTGAGAGAAACCCTAAGCAACGAGTCTGCCTTTGTAGCGATCGAGGTTACCATGAGAATCGAACTTATGCCGGTATAGCCATCGACAACCAACAATATTGGCGGCAGGGGGACGAGGAACAAGATCCCATGTATGATTAACAGTAAGAGCGGACATTTCTACATCCATATTTGACTTCCAATTGGGATCACGCATTGCTTGGGCCGTGGAACAAGGAATGGGAGAGAAGTCGGTAGTAGCTGAGAGATTTAGAAGAGTACGCGGTTTTAAGGAACCGGTTTTGGAGTGAGTAGTCATTGGATGACTAGTCGTGGGGGGAGGGGGAAGGAGAGGGATCAGACAAAGAAGATGAGGAGGGAGAGGGAGATGAGTGTGACGTGGTGTCCACAGGTTCGGTCGGAACGCTAACCGAGGAGGGAAGAGCGGGTGGGGGACGATCATCATCGGGAGTGAAGTTTGCGTAGTCAGATTCCGGGGGGGGGGGGGGGGTGGGGTGAAAATCACCATATGTAAAGCAATCCTCATAAAAAACAACATGGCGGGAGATGATGAAACCTTAGGTGAGAAGATCAAGGCATTTATGGCCTTTATGATCTGGAGTAGGGCCAAGATAGACGCACGCAGATGACTTAGGTGAGAGTTTGTGAGGAGAGGTAGAATAGGTGTTAGGATAACACAAACACTCGAAGACGCGAAGATGATCATACGTCGGGAAGAAACCAAATATAACCTCAAATGGGGTTTTGAAAGAGAGGGTGGTGGTAGGAAGAAGGTTAATAGTATGGACATCAGTAAGAAGAGCTTCAGTCCAAAAGACGGGAGGTAAGGATGCCTGAAACATGAAGGTGCGAATGATATTGTTGATGGTTCGAATGGATCGTTCGGCTTTTCCATTTTGTTGGGACGTATACGGACATGAGAAGTGAATGGTAATACCATTAGATTGAAGGTACGAGAGAAGGGGACGGTTGTTAAATTCATGTCACATTGAAAGGATTGAATGTCAGTGTTGAATTGGTTTTTGACATATATTCTAAAGTTACAAAAAAAACAGTATAAACATCATATTTTGCACGCAATAGAAAAATCCATAAGAAATGAGAGAAATCATCTAAAAATAATATGTAATATTTAAAATCACTCAAGCTAGTAACAGGAGAAGTCCACAAATCAGAATGGATAAGTTTAAACACACGAGTATTTTTATGATAAAGAAGAAGAAAACGGCAAACGACAATGTTTCCCAAGTTGACAAGCATGACAAAGTGGGAGTTTATTTGTACTAGTAGAAATAAAGTGATGCGACTGTAAAAACTGAAGGACAGAATTCCCCGGGTGGCCTAAACGACGATACCAGATGGGAAGAGACACCGCAACAAAGGCTTTGACAGGAAGAGATGAAGGAGTGCACGCATACAAGTCACCAACACTGTCGCATCATTGGAGAAGAGTATCAGAGTTAAGATCCTTCACAGAAAAACCAAACGGGTCAAATGAAACAGACACCCAATTATCAGTGGTGAATTTACGAACTCACACTAAATTTTTAATCATTTGTTTTGACACAAGAACATCATTTAGAGAGAATTTATTATTAGAAAAAGGAAGAAAAGATTGACCAATGTGAGATACTGGAATAATAGCACCATTACCAACCATAATGGACTTAGAGTTACATGGTGTAGGGAATGCATGTTACCTTGGTTAAAATTCATGTGCGAGCTAACTGCCGTGTCCATATAGTGTTGATTATCCGGCGACGGTTGAAGCGACATTGCTTGAAAAACGGAAGCTAAATCTGTGGGTTGAGGAGGGACATGCGGACTCGGAGATTACTGAAAAAAAGAACCGGGAGCAGGAGCTGGGCCAGCGCCAAATGTGGGTCTGGTTGGGGCGTAAAACTGCTGCCCAAAAAGAGCCTGTGGAGGCGCTGAATTAAGCCCAACATGAGGCTGTTGCTGGAGCTGATGGGTCGGCTGTTGCTGGAGTTGCTGGGCTGGCGGAAGTGAGGCAGAATGGGCCGAGAAAGGTGGGCCAGCAGCAGGCATGTGAAGCGGATTTGAAGCATAGCTGAATAGACTAAACGGATGCGTCGATGGTGACTAAAGCTGCCATAATTTTGCATTTGTTGACTTTGTGGAAAAGTATAAGTGGCACTTGGATGGGACCCCATTGTTCCTTCAAATTGTGAATTTTGGCTTGCACTTGTACCTAAAAATGGTTAGTGTTGGTAGAAATACTAGAATTGCCCCCCTATATTTGGAAGTAGCTCGATTATTGTTACAGTTTTTATTCCATTTATTTCTCGATTTTCCGGGTTGGTTTTGAATCGAATAAAGAGCCGTGGTAGTGGTGTTTGGCGGGTCTAGCATCAAATCGGTGTTGTCTTCACGGTGTTTATGGAGAAGTAGCATGTTTTTGGCCTCTATGAAGGACGAGAATGGTTTGGTATTTGTGATCACATCTATGATGCTTTGGTAAGAGGGCGGCAAACCACGAAGTATTTGCATTACAAGTTCAACGTCGGATATTTCGGATTCAACATCGTGAAGGGCATCAGCAAGGTGTTAGAGGTTATGACAATAATCATGAATGGAAGAAGCGCCTTTCTTAGTTTTGCGAAATTGCTCTTGAAGTTGAAGCATTCTAGGCATTTTATTGTTTAGAAAAAACTCATGTAGGTCGTCCCTCATATTTTTTGCGGTGCAAGAATCTTTGGTAATAACTTGTAAAACCGAAACCGAAGGGTCACACGTAGAGTAAAACCAAGATTTGACACGAGAATCAATGGAGTGCCAATCTTCATCATCATCATCCTTAGGCTTAGATTTTCTGTTTATATGGCTTGGCCCCGGTACGTATGTCTTTGAAAATACGGCACCACAACTTGTATTTAGACCCATCCGAGGTCAATTTGAAACTGAAGGAATTATAGACATTAGTCACGGCATATACAAGTTGTTGAGCTGTAGGGACATGGGTTGAGGAATCGTTAGCCAAGGACATTGGAAAATCGAAAAAACAAACGGAAATAAAAAGAACGTAGCAATAAACAGATAACTGGCCTTTGCTAGAGGAAATGTAGTAAGTGTACCGTACTAAACCCATGTATGTCGAAGGCTAATGGAGCAGTGCAGCAGGGAGGGATCGATAGGTGTGAGGAGCAAGCGAGAGTACCGATTGGAGGTCGACGTGATTGCTGGATGGAGGGAAGAAATCACGATCGAGAGTAGAAGGCTGAAAAAAACGTGATTGCATCCATTCTTCCAATCGGCGCCTGGCTCGATACCATGTTAGATGTCGAAATATTCCCCTTAGGGTATTATAATCAACAGTATAAATAATACACAGATAAATATAATTACATAAAGGACCCTACACTATACATATGTACAAATATAACCTACGAATATAAATGCTATAATTAACAATCAATTTATTACATTTTTTACTTGATAAACTAATCATAACACTTTTTTCTTCTAAAAGCCTGTTTTGACACGTGATAAATCGATAAGCACTTTAAAAAAAAAACATAAGTTGTTTTAGATAAGCAATCCCAAACACCCACTTAATCAACAATTCCAAATGATTTTTGAGAAACGACGATCCATTACTTAAAGAGAAAAATGATGTCGATGTAGATTTATCGGAAATTGATTTATCAACATAGGGCAAAAAAAAACCCTAGAGCATTGATATCGTGTTAGGCTTACTCTATGAAATTGAATTGATCAAGAACATATATAAGAGACGATGAAGATGTTGATCATTGTATTAGATTATAATTAAGCATACAAAAACAAATGTATCATATACGATAATAATAGAAAGATAAGCTAAATAAACCATAATGGACGAGACATGTGTGTATAAAGGGTCCGTCACTATTTGAATGAGATGTGAATTCATTTAAGATCATCCTAATAATACATTGCTAAGGCCTTCCAAAGTGCAGTGGCGGAACTTGAAAAAATAGTTTGGGGGGGGGGGGGGGGGAATTATTCTAACATAGCATCAAACTTTGTTGGTGGGAGGGGGGGGGGGGGGGGGAATTATTCCAAAGGTAACATATATTTTTTTTACACATGTAATATCATTATTTTACATTAAGCATAAAAAATTTGTGGGGGGGGGGGGGGGGGGGGCAACAACCCCTCCCTGCCCTAACTAAGTTCCGCCCTTGCCGAAGTGGGTGCGACGTGGTGTTTAAGCTCGCATTTTTGGTGAGGGGAACACCGCCCTCCTAGTGAGGGGTGTTCTCACTTTTCTCCCCGCACAAGGAGCTGGCGTCGTGCAAGCTCTTTAATTTCAAAGCTTCTGATTTGTACATTAAACTTTAATTGATTGTACCAAAACTAAAGGGAAGTGAGAGGTAACAATTTTCAAGGGTAAGAGAAGGAGTGAGGAGTGCTGACTGGACGTTGATATGGTAGGGAAAAAAATAAAAGCCGATAAAAACCCACATTTGAAGGCCTAATTACCAAGATATAACCCACATTTGAAGGCCATCAGGAGATATAACCATCTCCTGATGGCCTAGTGGTTACGGCTCTTGCCCCTCATAGAGGAGGTCCAGGGTTCGATTCCCACATGTTTCAATCAGGGATGGCCACCGGTCTCCCCAATGTGGATGCTTTAAAAGGGAGCACGGGCACTACCGGGGGGTTCAGTGCACCCCGGAGGTTGGCTCAGCTGGGTCATCCAAAGGATGGGTTAGTTGGGTTCCTCCGTTAAAAAAAAAAAAAAAAAAAATTACCAAGAAATACATAATCTACCACTAATTTATATAAAAGTAACCCCAAATATGAAACTTGACGCAGTGCTTGTAGTTTGGTACAAATTAACAGTTGCACTAACTAAACTACAAAGGAAAAAAAAAACATTTAATTACACATGTGTTTAAACCTCCTAACAATTACCATCATACTTTACATAGTTACAGTTTTGTCATGAAATAATTATTCAAATCTGTTTGGTTTGGTACAAATTAACAATTGCACCAACTAAAATACAAAAAAGAAACATTTAAGTATACACATGTGTTTAAACCTCTTACCAATTACCATCGTACTTACAGTTTTGTCAAGAAATAATTATTCAAACTTGTCTAAATCACTCTTTTGATATAATTTTATGTTTAATTTTAGTGCACAAATACAGATACGATGTTCCGTTTGCAACTAAACAAAAATCTTGTTATGTTGAAAACAAATACAAATATCTGTTTACATTTTCTAGTTGTAAAATAATTATTTTATACAACATTATATTACACAGTCCAAACAAATATTTTTTCTTCCTCTTAACAGTTTTATCTATCGTTTACATGCAATAGTGAATAGGACCAACGTAAGCATATAAAAATTAAGACAAATGACGCAAATCAGTACTACTTTCTCTCTTAAAAACGAATGATTCGCAACTGCAAATGTTGTCCTTTTCGATTAGTCTTTAATACACCATAAAATCAATTACTTTAATTTTTAAATTTATTTTCACGTGACATATATTGATATATATGAATCGCGAGGTCAATAAATAAACACAAAAGTCACATGGTTAATTAAAATACTACCCCCACCATACACAAGCAAAAGCAGATAAACTATTCAAATCCCTAAACTAAGACTTGTATATTTGGATGCTTCTATAACTAAAATTCAAAGTTTACTACTTTTTCCCATGATTTTAAAGTCAAAAAAAATATGGCACATAAACAAAGAAAAAGTTGGTCACATTGCCACAATGTAACCTTTTCTCAGAGTTAAAATCATATATTAGTAGATTAAGACTGCTTTAACTTACGCATTATGTGTTAGGATTTGTATGACATTAAGAAAATTTAGAATATTCAACTCTGAAAAAAACCACCATACTGAAAAATTACACTGACAGTTCAAATCCAACCACCACATCCCACCATATCATATCAGATTCATGTGTGATTTTCTATTAGCAAACACACGAGCACAATACAAGATTTTAGCTACAAAAGAAGAAGAGCGGCGTAAGAAAAAAGAACAAAGATCGTGACAATGGTTTTAAGGCACATATTTTCTGTTGCTTTTGTGATATTGTTATTATCGTTGGCCTCGCCCTTGATGGGAATTAGTGCAAGGCGAATACGTAGGCCAGATAATGGAGATGATGATCAAAGGGGATTATCGAGTATGCTACCAAGAGGTATAGTTCCACCTTCAGGTCCCTCACCATGCCATAATATGCTTTATCACAAGCCGACCCGTTTTGCTCCACCACCACCTCCCTTTGACCCGCCGACACCATCTTCCCCTCCATATACTCCTCCGCCTTTTACCCCTCCCTTCACTTTTATGTTTGATCCTCCTCCTCCGCCTGCAGATGAAATCATTTGTCCTTGAATATGCATGGTTGAACCCCACTTCCTCAAGTCGTTGGAACTTGCATAGAATAACTTAGAAGTTTCATGTTTGAATCTTGCGCTTTGTGTATTGATAAAAAATGCATTAATGGGCGGACATCAAAGTTTCAACCAGCCAAGTATGATCTCTCGGACCTAATAGATAATCATTGTGGTCATCATTTTTTAAGCTTTTTGCACTTTAATTCTTCTTGATATAGAAATCTCATTTATTGTTTTCTTCTTCACACATCATGATTTCTTGTTTTCTTTGAAAATGAATTGTTTTAGTGAAGGTAATTGTGTTAAGAATATTGATTTAACTTTAGAAACTATAATTTCACGTGATCAGTGTGGTAATATTTTCGTTTGATTTGATAGATATTGAGTTCCACTGGTAGATATTTGAGATTGTGTTTGTTTATACGAATTGAACATCTATGGAGTGAACAAGTCTATAAAACTTGAATTACATGATTGAGCCTAGTTTATCAGTTTATGCTAATTGTGGGCTCAACTTTCTTTGACAACATGGATTTTGCCTTTGACGAGTTCTAGGACAAAGGGGTATACTCCCACCGTGCATGCACGGTGGTGTGACATGGCTGTGGGGATGCATGACAATTCAACACCACGCCCACCCTTATGTGCGGTGCCTGCTCAAGGCAGTTTCGGTGAACGGTGACTGTGTGCAATGCCACTTTCCCAACCGAAAGATTTACTTTTCTTTTAAATTCTTTTATAAATACTATATGACCCTCTTCCCTAAAACCAGTACTACAAATACACTTCTACCGTTCTACGTGCTTGGTCTTTCTGGTTTTAAATTATTGCCAGCATGATCATTTACCTATGTAAAAAGACTTATTATCCTTTTCAGTTATTATATATAGACAAAATTACAGTTTTGGTCCCTGAAGTTTGTCAAATATTTCACTTTAGGACTAACTATCAAAAAATCAGGGTTTTGGTCACTAAGGTTTGTGAAAAGCTACAAATCGGTCCCTGGATCAGGTAAAAAGACTAAAATGCAAATTTTAATTTCTTTGTCCTTTTTCTTTAAATTTATTATTTATTTTATAAAATAAAAAAATACACCCCACCCCACCCCCACCCCCACCCTCTACGTCTCTCTCTCTCTCTCTCTCTCTCTCTCTCTCTCTCTCTCTCTCTCTCTCTCTCCCCCCCCCCCGATCATGCTGGACAACTCATCGGCATCAAGAACACCTGTGTAACCATGAATGAAAAGACAGATCAAATGTGTTTTGAGTAAATCCTACCGCCCCTGTTCTGTTAAATGCTTTAAATATCTTCGATCGAGTTGCTTTACTTGAGTCTTGTTTTTCCACCTATTATAAGATATAAACAACTCTATGTTTTAACTTTAATCGAGTATTTCTGCCTCTTTCTACCCCACATGCATCTTCTTTCCGTTTCTTACCCGCATTCTTGAAGCTTAATACCATTATTGTTCGAAAATTTCATAGTTTTATATGTAAACTTCTCATTTCTAGCTTTTCTTGAAAGATTTAAGCCACACCCTTGGACTCTCTCAGAAAACCCAGAATTTTCAAGCAATCATTCCTCAAGTTTTCGAGCAAATCAGTCAAGTTTGTAGTGTTTCCAGGTAATTTAAGGTAAAATCCACTTGTCGAGCAAATCAGTCAAGTTGTTGAAGAACATGTCCCAAATGGAAGCAGAAACCGGTGATGGCAAGTCCAAGACGGAGAGCACAAACTACATGCCCAACATGAATCTCACTCGCTTTTGATGAACCTCAACAGATGGGTCTACCCTCAATTTATTTTTCTTCATTCCGCCAAAAACGGTACCGGTCCAAAGCGGGTCTCGAAATCATTCCCTCTCCATTATTGAAGGAGTGGACAAGTGGTCCGATTGCTTCATAAGTCACAGCAGAATTAAAATAGAAAGATATCGAGATCGTGATTGTTTCCTGGGTCTTTGAATGAACGATCGTCTCACCAATGTATATATATAATCGACGCCCGGGTGATTCTCCTCCGAGTTAGTAGCGGTGGAACTTAGAAGGGGAGATAGGGGTGGGCGGAGGAGGGTTGTCTGGGGAGGTGATGCGCCCGAGAGAGAAAGAGAATTGGATTTGGGTGGTTGCTCAAGTCGTCAATTAGAAAGTTAATTTCTGCTATTGTGCCGTACAAAATAAACCCGGACCATGAAACTGATCTTGGTTTTGGGGTTTGTCCTACATGAAAACACTATTTTTGCTTGGTAGATCTGATTGCAAAGTGGTTGAAGATGATGGCCAAGAACAAATGACTTTTGTAGCAGACATATAGCAAATGCGTTAAATTATTTTGATTTTGGAACTAATTTGTTACTCTATTTTGCAATACAAGAGGATCTGTTGTTATATGATAAATATATCAAGTCATGAGGCTCGTGTGATAATGTGATGTTTATATAATTAGATGATTTGTGATACTCCATAAATGTAGTTTGAAGAATAACGCAGGAAATATGGTAACTAATTATCGTTGGATTAGTTTACTCTTTTATGTGTGTGTGAGAGAGAGAATGGGTGTCCATGAATGATGAATGTTCTTGAGTGTGAGTGTATGTGCATGAGTGTGAGTGTTTGTGTTAAAGAATAAACCCATAATGAACAAACCCAGAATCTGGATGAAGAGAGAGAGAGAGAGAGAGAGAGAGAGAGACGGGGTGGGGTGGGGTGGGGTGGGGGTATTTTATTTTTTATTAATAAAGTAATTAAGTAATTCAAAGAAAAAGGAAAAATAAATTAAAAATGGCAACTTAGTCTTTTTACCTGATCCAATGACCGATTTGTAGCTTTTCACAAACCTTAGTGACCAAAACCGTAATTTTTTGATAGTTAGTCCTAAAGTGAAATATTTGGCAAACTTCAAGGACCAAAACTGTAATTTTGTCTTATATATATATATATATATATATATATATATATATATATATATATATATATATATATATATATATATATATATATATATATATGTATATATATATATATATATATATATATATATATATATATATATATATATATATATATATATATATATATATATATATATATATATATATATATATATATATATATATATACACACACATACACACCATTGACATAGTCTTAATTTTATTTACATAATGATAATTTTTTTTGTCTCGATTCGACACATATCAGACATGACATTTTTACGATCTCAAAATATATTTTTTCTTTATACTGTTACAAAATACGATTTCCTAAATTCTAACTCATTAAATATGAGATTCTAAGGATGCTTGGATCCACATTAATTTAATAAATTGCACCTCATTTTCTATTAAACTTGATACCATGAAATATGAATATCATCCGATTTCAAAACTAATTTACATATTGTACATATAATTTTTCGTGATACAGAATACAGAATTCGACATATTTTTACATATCTATATAAAATATTACACAACTTTACATAAACTAATAAAAACAATATCATGGCCCCAATTTCATTTCCATTTAATATTTTAATAAAATCTATACGTGATTATTCTCTAATTTAATCATTGTTAAGGTCCTAGTGAATTGCACTTTTTGGAACCACTAGTTTTATTTACATTTAAGAAAAAACTCTTACTCAATATTTTTATGTTTTTAAGGCCATTTCAGTTTTCCATTAAATAAATATAAACTAACTGTAACATTTTTAACTAGTGTCTTACTTGTCCGTAGGCCGGGTAGCTACGATCAGGAAAATAACTAAAATAACCTATTTTACTGCGTAAAATTTTGGATGCACAATACATTTCTCAATACACGATCTTAAAACATCTTAACAATAACCAACACGTTAATTAACCACTTAATAATATGTTTTCGACCCAAACATTGTATACATTTTCATTTATAGGATTATACTAGCAAATTTTTTTGTACTATAACTATATTATGTTTAGAATAGTCAAAGCAATCTTCTTAATAAAATGAGTTTGCATGTGATTTGGAACATCACGTAATGTACAAATAAAAACCACAATTGCAAGCATGAGAACTTTTGTATACACTCTTCAAAAGACAACCAACAAACACAAATTAGCTACAAACATTGAATCATATAAACAAATTTATAAACAACATAATATAAACAACAAATGATATTGAAAAGACACTTTCATAAATGTTTCTAATAGTAGAAATACTAAATGTCGGGCACAACATTCTTCTGTCCGTCAAGTTGATTGAAAATCAGACCGAATTGTGAATACTTGATATGATTTGGGAGTGCTTACAACATACAAAGTATCAGAGGAGAAAGTCTCCACATGGAAATCACCATGATAAGTAAACCGTACCCACAAACCCTTACATGTCAACACTCAAGCATCCCATTGACCATCAAAATAACGAGATGCATATACCAGCTTCCCATGCTGTTTCAACAGTTTTCTTGAACTATACAACACACCAGCAAAAAGTCGTCGGGGGTGATCAACAATTACCCAATCATCCACATATGCATCAACCTTCAAAATATTCCCGCTATCTAACAACATGTAAGCACAACCTCTTACAACAACAGCTTCATTATTGGTCGGAGAAGAAAATGAGGGCAGCCTAATCTGGTCAAGTTGATGCCATGCTAACGATTGTGACTCAAATACTTCAAAATTATATGAGGAATATTGAATACCACCCTTTAGATTTCCCTAAAAGGAACAAATAAAACATCTACTTTACATACAGGGCAATTAAGTAAACATAAATTTCATTAAATCAATGAAGATATATAGTTAGCAAACATATAAGCAAACAATATAAACATTGACGTACCTTATCCTAGAGAATGAAAACAATCTGATGCCCCCAATTCCACATCCAATTAAGTTTTCAATAAAATTTATACGTGGTTATTTTCTCATTTAATCATTGTTAAGGTCCTACTGCATTGTACTTTTTGCAACCACTAGTTTTATTTACATTTAAGAAAAAGCCCCTACTCAATATTTTAATGTTTTTAAGGCCATTTCAAATTTCCATTAAATAAATATAAACTAATTGTAACATTTTTAATTACAATGATCATAAACCTATATAATTCATATATCACTACAATCAATATATATATATATATATATATATATATATATATATATATATATATATATATATATATATATATATATATATATATATATATATATATATATATATATATATATATATATATATATCAAGGTTGTAAAAATCGCTTAACGGTAGCTTGGCGGTCGAATGAGGTTAAGAGATTAATCAGATTAATCGGGGATTAGTCGGTGATTAATCGGAGACCCTAGATTATAAAGGAATTGATTTAAAAATATATAAATATAATAAAATAGCAAAGTTTGATTTATTTTATTCCGAGATACACATCAAAGATTGTATAGTCGTTTATTTTTATTATTCAATATTGATTTTTTTTCAGTTTTCTTGGGTTATTAGAGAGTGTTTTTGTCGTCATTTAAAAAAAATAACTAAAAAAATTAAAAAAAACTAAAAAATGACCGCCAAGACCGATTAATCGGCCGCTAAGGCCGATATTTGACTGATTTTTGCAGCAAACCGTTAAGCTGACTGATTAGGCCTAATCGTAATCGGTTAAAGACCGCCAAGCGACTAATCGCCGAATAATCGGCCGCCAAGGTCGATTTCTGCAACATTGATATATATATATATATATATATATATATATATATATATATATATATATATATATATATATATATATATATATATATATATATATATATATATATATATATATATATATATATATATATATATATATATATATAATAAAAGAAGCACAAATATTTACACCGCATCAATTTAAAACTTTCGTGACTTTTAAATTTCTTCTAATAATGATTACATTTTGGTTACTTAATGAGAGATAAATGAAAATAAAATAAATATTGTAAACTTAATTCTTCAAATTTCAACTTAACATACTTAATTTATTGGTTTAAATCGGATGTAAAACATTATATTTTTTAATTCTACCACATTATAATTATTAATCTAACATATTTGATCTAAAAAGATGCTAAATTCAAAACATAAATCGAAATGTTGAATAAACTTGAAACAATTCTGTGAATACTACTTTTCAAATAGTTAAAAAGTTTAACTAGAATGTTAAACGTAAAACCTAAATTGAAATGTCAAACTAATAAAATTTTGACCAAAACTAGTTTTATGATAATTAAAATGTATAAAAGTGGTAGTGATTTTCTTAACTAAAATAATAATAGTTAAAATAACATAAAATTAAAAAACATATTAAGTTACATTGAAAACAATAGTGATATTTGAATAGTAATAATGATCAAAATAAAAATGGTTAAATGATCATTTATTTAATTAATATTAAAAGTATCTATCTAAGCTGATTAATCAAAGTAATGTTGAATGTAAAACGTAAATTAAAATGCTAATTAACTAAATAATTTAACAGATATATTTTTTTATAATTTTTTCCAGCAAATAGTTTTTTAATAAATTAAATATAATAATAATTATAAGACAAAATTAAAAAATATATTATGTTTATCTAAAAAATGATTGATAATTGAAAAAATAATCATGAACGAAAATTAAAAAAATGTCCAAATAAGTTCTATTAAAATTAAATAACTATAACAATAACTAATAATAATATTAAATAAAAATTATATTATGTTTTATTCACATGAAACCTTCAATAAGTAAAGCTGAGATTATATAATCGTAAATGATGCATATATAACTTGATTAAACTCCATATAATAGATAACAATAAGAACATAAATATATTTTTATTTTCACATACAACACATGAATATAGATTATTGAAATGATATTTATATATGTATTCATTTTATCGTATATTTAAAATAATTACAATATTTTATAATAATTTAATATAAAAATTATAATTATCTAAAGTTAATGACAATGACTATGACAATATTTTAATTACATTATTGTATTCTGCGTAACGCGTGAGCATCCGCCTAATTTTTTCATACAAGTAATAAATAACAACCAAAGTTTGGTCCTAAGTATCCATAGAATAACATTTCCTTGGTTGTAATGTAATGTCACCCATGCTTTCCTTTCGATGGATCTTTCCAGCTTTATGTTTATGCCATCCACAACTATAATGTAACTTTGTAACCTTGGAAGATGTTATATTAACACGTATTTGTATAAAAACCAAAATATTGAAATCCAGCAGAACATAAATATAACGTGGTCAACAATAATGTAAATAGTTCTTTTTGTTTTTAGATAATCTACAAACCAATACCCGAAGGATTCGAACTTTTTCATGCATTTTTCTCGTTCATGTTTGTAAAAAGTTGACGCGTTTGAAATCGAATTCTCCAGACCAATAAATACGCGAAACCAAACCCGACCAATACATAAATCCAAACCGCCTTATCCCCGCTCTCGTCCTCCGATCTTACATCCAATATACTAAACTCACCCCTTTGTGAATTTCCCATTATACCCTCGTTCACATGACCGTATAACACGTACACCCTGTCCTCCGCTCCTACAGTCACCGAGGTAGCAAAACGACCGGTGTCAAGGACAGTCTCCTCATAAACCACTCCATCACTCCAACTGTTGTCACTCTTGATGAAGTATAGCTTGTATTGTGACACCACCAGAAGAACACCATCAATCCTGATGGCAATTCCATCAGGGGCATTCAATTCCCGATTTAATTGTATCTTTCTTGCTGTCCCGTCTTCAGAATCAACTTTGTATAAGTTTCCCGTGTTTGATTGGGCAACAAGGAGGTAGCCTTTGCTACAGTAAGCAATTCCATTAAGTCCACACGAGCTGTAGGGCGTGTCAGGGACGGGTGTTTTTGTGAAGATTTTGGATTTAGAGAAAACAGAAGCTTTACCTTCAGGATCAACCTTCCAGATGAAGTTGCTAGCGGAATTAGTCACGAAGGCGTTGCCGGAGAAATCAACGGTGACATCGTTGGCCCCGGAGGCGAAGGTGGTGGAGGCGGCGTCATGAAGGATGGTGAGAAAGAGGCGGTGATGGGGGCTGCGTAAGTCATAGGCGGCAAGGGCACAGTTGGAAGGTTGTGAGCGGGGGTGGACCACCGCTAAGACACGGCTGTGGACAACATCCACTGTAATTCCGAGGAAAGAGGAGTTGGCGGGAATGGAATCTTCGGAGGCTAGTGTGTTGATGACACCGGCGTCGGAAACAGATAAGAGGGTTGGGTAGCGGAGTGAGCCAACTATGAAGTGTTTGGCTGTTGGGTCCCATGAGAAAGACTCGGGGTAGAGGTTGGGTGAGCGGAAGTTGATTAAATGGGGCGAGCTTGCAAGACTTGGAACTTGGAAGAAGCTCAAAACAGTGGTCAAAAGAAGCATAAACATGGTCATGGTGAAACACATGAATCGATTTGTTCAAGAGTTTTGATGTGGTAGTGGTTTAAATTTGTAGATAACTCACAACCTAAATATAAAGATGAAAGAGCAGTGTTTTTTAGATAGATTGATGACTGTGGCGACTTCTCTTGTACAAGAAGTTAGCATTTAGTCAACACAGATAAAATAGTTATTCTTCTTTCTCAAGACAATTAGACAAGGCAGGGTGTTGGAAATTGTAAAAAGAATTAATTAGGTAATGAGTAAGTTACATTTTTGGTCCCTCAAGTTTACCAAATATTGCACTTTAGAACAAAGTATTGAAAATTTACATTGATGGTCCCTAAAGTTTGTGAAACACAATAAATCGGTCTCTGGATCAGACTAAAATACTATCTTTTAATTTATTTTTTTCTTTTAAATTTATTATTTACTTTATTAATAAAAATAAGTAAAATACACCCCACCCCGTACCCCCTCTCTCTCTCTCTAAGAAAAAACATCCACATCTCCATCTTCTTCTTCCTCACATTACCTGCAACTCAAACTGTCAAACCTCACCTCATGAAGTTCTTTGCTTTGCGATTGTGTTTTCTTCCATGGGAATGAAACAATAACATCAAATCCCCATTTTTATTTGGTTTGACAAATTTCACCCGGCAACCAATTTTGTCCGACAACCCCAAAAGTCCTTTTTCTCAAAAAGAATCAGGAAAAACATATTAAAGAACTTCATGTTTGGATCTGTGTTGTTACTGCTGAAACCCACTTCTAACGATCCAAGGTACATGCAGATTCCATTTTGGATGTAGATTCTATAGTTACGGATCAGGTTCAAGAGATTTGTATTTTGCTAAGTTTGGATATTAATTTGTTATGTTAATGTTAGTTATAGCTCGAAAGCTTTGTAAACTCTAAAGTATTGATGAATGTATTTCATATTTATCGTTTATTGTTGAATTCTAGTGTTTACTTTTTTGTCGGAACGTGTGAAATAGCTACGCCTAATCGGAATTTGGAAACAGAGTATTGATGAATGTATTCCAAATTAAGCCGATCTAGCCTTCGGGATCTGAACTGGTAGCACCAAATTAAGCTTGGCATGCTAACAAATAACTTATTTCAATTGGGTCATTGATCACCTTCTGCTGATTGTTTCTTCGAATCCCAAATCAAAAGGGAGACTTGCAACTAACAGAGTAACATATATTTTGCAGAGGCATTCAATTAACCGTATTCCACTTTCCACCTTCAATCCTCCATCCATGACCATCTATTTTGCAGAGAAAATTGTATATCAATTCAAAATCGTATCAGCAAACCTGGTCAACAACAAATTAAATTGACGATCGCTCAATTTCACTCGTCGCCTTCTGTGATCGAAACTGTACTTGAAGAAGTGCAAGGAGACAACCGACTTATCCACTTCAAACTGGGTCTCCAAAATGCGCAACCCACTTCCATCTTGTATTTGTGATTTTAATTTTGCGATGGTGGAATCAGAGATGGGTGGTACACTTACCGATGATAATCACGTGGATGAAAAACACAGGAATAGTGATTTCTACACTTAACGATGATAATCAAGTAGATGATAATCATGTCCATCACAAGCGGTCACCAGATTCCAGCAAGGTTTATCCTTGACACTCTCATCTTAGCAACCGAGGATCGTGTTGATATTGTTTACTGGGTTCAAAGATCAACGTGGGTTGAATCTACAAAAATAGAATTGATAGGTTGCTGTAGTTTTACTGGGTTCGAAGATCATGTGTCATTAGGGTCTGGATTAGTTGAATCATCATACCTTTTTCAACGCTCTGATCTTGCCGGTGGTGTTCGCACAAAATTTGTAGAATGATATTGAAAGATCTGAGAGAAAGAGACGTACGGGGTGTGGGCGGGATGGGGTGGGGTGTATTTTATTTTTATTTTTTATTAATAAAGTAAATAATAAATTTAAAAGAAAAAAGGAAAAAAATAAAAAAAGGTATTTTAGTTTTTTTATATATCCATGGACCGATTTGTTGTGTTTCACAAATTTTAGGAACCACCAAGTGAATTTTCAATAGTTTGTCCTAAAGTGCAACATTTGGTTAACTTGAGGGACCAAAACTGTATTTACTCTTAGGTAATTGTCAAGTTACTATTGAAAATCAGATTAAACAGTTTAGTTAGTTATTAAAGTAAAAATGTATTAAAAATATGAATAAATTAATACCGGAAAAATAAGATGGTCAAAAATATATTGAGATTAATATAGAGTATTAGGTGATAGAAAAGAGTATTTTATAACAAGCAAATACAACCTATTATATATTGATATAAAAACTGTATTTTGGGACAAATAAAATATGTTGTAGATTTGGTTTAATTATTCGTAAGGAAGAAATTCTTGTTTGTCAAAACAAATATGTTAAAACGGAATTTTTTATATGTTTTTATAACCTTACATGTATTGAAACGAATATATAAAAAAATGTTGGAAAACAGATTTTTAGACAAAGCTAATTTATAAAAATGAAGAAATCTTAGAAAATGAATTTTGTAAAAACAATTTCATAAAGAAATATATTGTAAAATAGGATATAACATAAAACCTTCTCTAAAACGATATATAAAAAGTAACATACTTTATATCGATATGAGAAAAACAAAATATGACATGTATAAGATCGATACAAGTTTATATCTTATGTAGATAAAATGAGATAGTATCGATGATATATATCTAAATTTATGTTGAGTGTCACGTAAATATGTAAAAGTGAGAGTGAAAAGGTTGAATCAATTACATAGGTAAAAGAATATAAAAGTTTTAGTAACAGTAATAATAGTAAGAAATAAAATGAATGTTAAACGGGTTCTCCTTTATAAATGGTGTTGGCATGTTCATAATGAATCGTCTCTTCATGGATCGGGTGGAGGTTTGGTTTAAGTTCGAATAAGGAGCAAAACAATGGGAGATGAGATTTACTGTGTGAACTTATGAGAACGAGTTGGTCCATGAACGTTAACATAGGAAAAAAAATATAAGAGCAAATAGGTAAGACGTTGGTGTCTAACCCATTAAGCCATTGTCTCGATTAAGTAAAAGATAAGCAACCATATATGGTTATTTAGATTAAGTGTTTAATCTATTTATTTTAAAAGAAAACAACTCGTACATACTAATATACTTAAGACAGAGTCGAACGAAATGAAATTCAGACCTCTTGAAGGACATAGTAACTATTCGCATGAATGGTTATGTTAAGACTTTTGTGTGAACTGGGAAAGTAAGGAAGGGGGTAAATATCGTAAGTAAGAGAAGAAGAAGAATCTGACGCCCATTGGCCATTGTTAAAGTGATTTATCCTTGAAACATGCTTAATACATTAAGTCAAAAGGGAAACAGTCAAGATAATTGAAAACTAACAAAAATTGCTATCCCATCAACAACAATTCATGTGATTTTATAACCTTGGGAGATGATGTTATACTAAATTTTTTTATGAACACAAATCATCACCAAATACCCAATTGTCTTATAACACAATTCCACTAAATTTGACATTCATCTTGTTCTTTAATATATCACAAGAAAAAAAAACACCTTTAGTATCTAAAAGTGGAAGTTTTTCCAACAATACCCTGCTCTAGAAAGTCACAAAAAGAGCATTTGTCAAAAAAAAAAAAAAAAAATCTATAAGAACCATAATCTTGAAATCCAACAAAACTTAAATACAACTTCATGAACAATAAATGTAAAGGGTTCTTGGATTTGAATTTCTTTATGCAATTTTCTTGTTCATGTTACTAAAAAGTTGACGCATTTGAAATCTCCAAACCAAAAAATACGCGAAACCAAACCCGATCAACACATAAATCCAAACCGCATCATCTCTGCTCTCGTCCTCCGACCTTACCTCCAATATACTAAACTCGTCCCTTTGTGAATTTCCCATTATACCCTCGTTTACATGACCATATAACACATACACCCTGTCCTCCGCTCCTACAGTCACCGAGGTCGGAAACCTCCCCGAGTCAAGGGCAGTCTTGTCATAAACCACACCATCACTCCAACTGTCGTCACTCTTGATGAAGTATAACTTTTCTTGTGACACCACTAACAGAACACCATCTCCCCTGATTGCAATTCCATCGGGGGAATTCAATTTCCGGTTTAATTGAATCTTTCTTGCTGTCCCATCTTCGGTATCAACTTTGTATAAGTTTCCCGTGTTTGTTTGGGCAACAATGAGGTAGCCTTTGCTACAGTAAGCAATTCCATTCAGCCCGAGGGAGATTCCGGGGGTATCTGGAACCGGTGTATTTGTAAAGGCTTTGGATTTAGATAATACGGAAACATTACCTTCTAAATCAACTTTCCAGATGAAGTTTCCGGCGGAATTGGTGACAAAGGCATTGCCGGAGAAGTCAACGGTGACGTCGTTGGCGGCGGTGTCATCGAGGGTGGCGAGAAAGAGGCGGCGGTGGGGTGTGCGTAGGTCATAGGCGGCAAGGGCAGAATTGGCAGGTTGTGAATTGGGGTGGACTACTGCTAGGACACGGTTGTGGGTAATATCGACTGTGATTCCGAGGAAAGAGGAGTTGGCCGGAATGGAATCGTCGGAGACGAGTGTGTTGATGACTCCGGCATCGGAAACAGATAGGAGAGTTGGGTGGCGGAGGGAGCCGACTATGAAGTGTTGGGCGGTTGGGTCCCATGAGAGAGACTCGGGGTAAAGGTTGGGTGACCGGAAGTTGATTACATGGGGTGAGCTTGCGAGGGTTGGATCTAGGAAAATGGTGAAAATGGCGGTCAAGATCAGTATACACTTACTTATGGTAAACGACATGATTGTTGAAAATTCGTCAAGGTGTTGTTGTAGCAGTATTCAAATCGGCAGATACTGTCAACCTGAAAACAAAGATGAACACAAAAATTTATGAGGATGTGAAATTAATCCACTGCTTCAGGTAATCAGTCTAGTTGATTCACCTCGAATAAAATCCCAAATCCTACATCTGCGTAACTGTATCTCCATTATTGGAGTATAACACATAAATCATTCTTGATTTTGATACTGAAACTATGATTATCCCGGTAGAATTTATAAAATAGAGGTTTATTTCTCGTAATCGTAGATATAACTCGCGAGGTCTTGCTCCATTGTTCCATCACATCCCAAAAACAACAGATTAACTTTAAATTGGCAGAAAACAAATGCATATTAGGGTTTCAAACCTGTTATCAGATGCGGCCTCGAAAAGTCGTTGATGGCGCGATCTTGGTTCAACGTATTTATAGAAATCCGCTACTTAATAATCGATTAGATTACAGAAGGACTGCTTTCGAGAATTCCTACGAAATTTTCCGCAATCATACACAAAATTTTGTTTGAGTCGCAATTAACCTTTGGACTTTTGGCAGTGCCAATCGCAGTTGAATTTTTGCCGTCTAAACGTTGGGTATTTTTCATTTTTGCCCCGAGAGTTTCGGTTCTTTGAATTTGACCTACTTTCTCTTTGAGTAATTCTATATTATCCTAGACTTGTTCCCCAAAATCATTCTACTTGGTTTCTTTGGTTAAAAAGATAAACGATGTTGATATTTGCATCTGTACGTATCAGTGTGGTATTATTTATTCATTAAACGAATAGGATGATATTTGAAGCACGATCACAAAAACACAAAAATCAGATAACATGAACATAAAATTGGATATAACATAGATTTTGTTAAACATTTTATAAGATGTTATATAGATTTTAGAGTAAATTACAAAAATGGTCCCTGTGGTTACGAACTTTCAATTATGGTCCTACTGTAGAAAAAATCACCATAATGGTACTTATGGTTACGATTTAGTGACAATAATGGTCCAAAAGCCAAGTAAAATGATCATTTTACCCTTTTTAATTTTTTTTTAATATTTAATTTATTAAAGTAATTAAAAAAAACTTACCCCACCCCCCCCCTCCACCCCCACCCGTCTCTCTCTCTCTCTCTCTCTCTCTCTCTCTCTCTCTCTCTCTTAATTGTTTCGCTTTATACACCGTCTACATACGAACTGGTACGATCTGGAAAGGTGGAACGAACTCCATAATAACCCTGACTCTATATGATGCGGCGGGCTATGGCATGCAGATCAACAACATGGAAGCTTGGGGAGGTTTGATGGGGTCTGACTATGATTACTTCGAGCGAGGCAATATGGACATTTCTAGTGGTCGAGGACCGTGTTTGACCGGACCACCGTGCGAGATGAATTTGACGTCGGATGGAAGCGGATCGCACCACGGATGGTACTGTAACTATGTGGAGGCAACCACCACCGGAGCTCATACACCGTGTGCGCAGCAGGAGTTTACGGTGGAGCAGTGGTTGGCCACCGATACTTCGCCGTACGAACTGACGGCCATCAGAAACTATTGTGAGTATTCTTCAACCCGTCGGAGAATCGGTGGCGCCGTGATACTGGAGTCCAATTAGCAACGTACAGCTACAATTTCCGTCAACATACGATAGCCATCGCTGCCTTGTGCTTGCCCTCTCTGTCTCGTATGTCTCTCTTGATCTGCCGGAATCGCGCACTCACAAGGGTGTGTGTGGACTCCTCTGATTTTGACGAACACGGGAGTACCCCGATTCCTTTCCTCTCGATTCTTCTTCCGCACCCTCTTTTTCTGATCTTCGCAATCTTAGAAATCACACACACCAAATCGAGGTAGAAATTGATGGATGCTTGGTATTGGGTTTGTTTGGATGTCGCGATCTTAAATTCCAAAAAGACATCGCGATCTTAGATTCTGACCCACTTGATGGATGCTTGGTATTGGGTTTGTTTGGATGTCAATTTGGTTATTGACGATGATTAGGGCGTTGAATTTTTATTTTACGCCATTGGTGATTATTGTGTTTGTGCTGAGCTTGCTTTAGATGACGGAGGTGATGAGAAATGTTGCAAATAAGCGGGGATTATGCAGTCATGCAACGATGCTCCGGTAGGTGGATGCTGGTGGTGGGGCGGCGGAGGAGCAGGGGAAGAGAAAGGGTAAGAGGAAGAAGGGTGTATTGGGGGTGGTGGGTTTTCTTGGAGAGAGAGAGAGAGAGAGAGAGAGAGAGAGAGAGAGAGAGAGAGAGAGAGAGAGAGAGAGAGAGAGAGAGAGAGGTGGGGTGGAGGGGGGTGGGGTAAGTTTTTTTTTTTTAATTACTTTAATAAATTAAACATTAAAAGAAAATGAAAAAGAAATTAAAAGGGATAAAATAGTCATTTTACTTGACTTTTGGACCATTATTGTCACTAAATTGTAACCATAAGTACCATTATGATGATTTTTTCTATAAGACCATTATTGAAAGTTCGTGCCAACCACATGGAACATTTTTGTAATTTACTCTAGATTTTAATATCATTGTCAATATTCTAGAAGTTCATTACTCCCCAAAATGACATCTGGTATCCACTTTTCTGCAAGTTTTATTTTTTTTCTTAATACATGTAACCAGTAACCAATTTATTCTTTTTTTGATCTCTTTCACAAGAGCGAATTTATGTGCCATAAGTTCACAATGCCTTTTTGAGTCCTCTTTTGGGCTACTTTGTAGCCCTGCATAGATTCAAAAATATAAGAAGACGTTATTGATTAACGAGGTCTCCGATATGAAATTGCGTCTGAAACATGACATTTGGAATAGGAAAATGTTGGTCATTTTCCTACATTCCACAATAACATTTTTTGTCATTTTTCTGAATATCCCTAATTTCAATGATTATTTATAACAAAACAAACACCCTTAAACTCATTCAACTTCTGCACTTCTACCGATCAAGAATGCCTTTCTCTGACACATCGTAAGACTACTCGAGGAGTTGAATCGTCACGGTATGAGGTATGTTTATGATCATCTATCATTGAGTATTATCTTTATACTCCATTCTAGTTCATTTATTTGTAATTTTTAGTTTATTAGCATGATAAATAAAAACACAAAAAGGTGAAAAAAAAATTAACCAAAAAGAAACTATGCAAAACTGAAATCTTGAACCAAACATACAAAAAATCACAATGGAACAAAGCGGTTTTCTAAAACTAGAACTAGACTTTTTTGGTTTATTTTCATTTATGTAAAAAACCAAACCGAACTGAATTACGTTTGCTTTTGCAACTATTATTTAGAAGGTGTTTGAGATTCCTTATTTAAAATAGCTTACGCTTATTGTAAAATTGCTTATTATTTTATCCGTATCAAAATACAATTTTAAAGAAATGTTTGGATAAACTTACCTGCAAAAGGATATCTTATATATTATTAACCTTTTTGTTTTTTACTTTTTTAGATAAAATTTTATTTCTAATCATTCATAATAATATATTTTTACACAAAACTAACATCAATAACGTTAAAAAGGTATATTTTACAATTTCATGATTAATAATATTAAAGAACATTGAAAAAGGAATGAGTAGTATCTTGCATGGTGAAAAGAAAAAGTCGTCGACACACACAATCAATAAAATAAAGAACATTGAATAAATGAACTAGTGTCTAGTGGTATCTTACATGGTGAAGAAAAGCAAACAAATAAGCACACAGACACACACGCACACGCACACGCACACACACTTGAAATGAGGGTAAAAAGGTAAATATGTTTCCAACCTTGATAATGAGTTTTAAATAAATAAAGAACAGGTAACTTATCAAAAGCTCCTTATTTAAGTCAATAAATGGTTAATATTTTTCCTATCCAAACAGTCAATAAGCACCTTAAATAAGCAATACCAGAACACCCCCTTATTTAAGTCAATTTTGAGTTGTTCCTATTGGAATGAAAACAAGATTTGAATTGTTTGTGGACAGAAAATGGAAACTTAAGTTTAGATCAGAAACTTCAACTAAAACGTAAGAGTTCACATGGGTTTCAAATGGATGATTTTCAGAACTGATTACACATTTATAATGCTATAGAACATTCAAATGAATGTTATCTAACAGACAACACATCTGTAATGTTATATTGCTGTACAGAAACAGTTTTTGATGTCGATTTCATTTTACATATGTTGAAAAATAAAGGGTGTTATATATTCGATTCATTAACTATTCAACTAATGCTTTTAGTCTGTCTTTGATGTTAATTATATGTTTCTACCGGTATGTTACAATTACATAGACTATTTTCTTGGCTAGAAGAAAATAATAGCAACCTAGTTTCGTTTTTTTATATAACCATATCATGATTACTACTTTCCAAATCAATAATTGTCTTTGGGGAATTTATTCCATCACATATTCATTAATGCTTAAATCATCAATTATATGCAAATAGCCCGAAATTCAGCAACAATTAACACTAAGAGATCATGATAAAAAAATTCAGCTAATTACAAATGCTTAAATCATATAATCTCAACAAAAGTTGTAAATAACCATAAATCATGATCAAGTTGAGATACGTAAATTGATGTGATGAAAAGAAATATACAGAAATATATATATATATATATATATATATATATATATATATATATATATATATATATATATATATATATATATCTATATTTTATAATTGAAGCATTTTTACTTTCAACATATTGATTTGGAATGCCCAATCTTTTTAACTTCCAACCTTATTAAATTTATTAAATGTAAAGTATTATTAGATAAATGGTAGACTTTGTGAATTATGATATAATATACTTAATTTGTTAATTTAAATATGATGTTAAATGCAAAACCTAAATTAAACTTTTGCTTATCAATATAATATATTTGATTTGTTAATTTAAATATGATATTAAGTATATTCAATTTTGTTACTTCCAATAAAAACCATATTTATTAGATTATAATTAAACATTTAACGTTTTAGCAACCAAACAAAACGAGCTTGAAATCAATTGTTTAAATGGCAAAACAAGCTTCCATTATCCAATAAATAATTTTGCAACTTCTTGCTTTCTTAAATTTACATAAACAAAAATAATTATCAATAGATGATAGGCTAAATTAAAAAATATTAAAGATAAAAGAAAAACGTTTTCTAGTCGACTTATTATTTCTCAATCTTTTCTTTCGGATTGACACATACACAAAGTCAATCTTGAGTACAAACTAGGCATTCAATAGTTTGTCACCAAAATGACTCCTATATGAATCTCACACTCTTCCACTCGTGTTAAAAACAAACTCCAAAAGCCACCGGTGTGAGAGGAATATCAAATATTTAGACATAAGAGAGATAAAAATGAAAATCTCGAGCTATTTACCTTTCCACCAAGTCAATATTGAAATGTCATCGGTAACAAAATCTTCAATACCTTCACACATATGCTTATCCAACTCCGTTATTGATAAATTAGAAGTTTGACATGTTTTTATCTTATTTCTCAACATATCCCAATAATCCGGATTTGTAGTAGAACTTATAGGATAATTCGGGTCTAAACCCTTTCCCTAACGTTGAAGATGTAGTAGATGGTGGAGTACAAATTCTAACAAAGTCTTCATATAAAGCTTTCATTTTATTATTGTTTTCTTTAGTTCAACAACTGTTTTTCCTTTCATTCCATAATGATCATCCAATACAAAATCCAAATTTCTTTGTTGTTCCTCATATCAAACAAGAATGCAAAATATAACAAATTCAATCTCACCAAAATATTTGTCAAAATTGAGTTTCATCACCTTAGCAGTTTTATAAAGATGTTGATCTGTGGGTTGTTGTTCATAGAGGTGGCAAACGGGTAGTTTCGAGTCAGGACATTACAAGGGTTGAGGGTAGTGAACCCGGACACTACACGTTTACATAAATGAGTTGACACCTACGACTTCAACACGACACGATTATATCGTGTCAACATGACACGACCTGTGACCCCGTTTAAAATGCAGAAATCGTGTCAACCCATGACCCGTGTAACCTGTGAAAGATCCAAAATTTCAAGCTACATGAACAGTAAAAAAGACCTAGTACAATCCAAAAGTTTACTTAAATACCACCAAAAACAATAGAAAATTACAACTTCTAAGTAAACATCCAAAATCCAAATGACCAAAGTAACAAAAGAACAAATTTCCAAATTGTCAAAGTATTAAAAGTTCAAAACATTAACTTCAAGATCAACCATCATCATTCATCTCCATCCTTCTTCTTTAACCAAATGTAGAATGTTGTGTTTGAGCACTTGATTTTTTACTTTCGTTTTCATCGTCTTCAACATCAACCTTGAATGTAGTCACCTTCGGGTTGTAACGATGCTGAAAAGTAAAAATATAAAAACTAATATTAGCAATTTTGCACTAATAATACAGTTTTTTAATAGAAATAAGAAAAAAACTACTAAAATTGAAGTTTTTTACGAAAAAAATGCTACACTAAATAATGCAGTTTTTCATAGAAAAAAAATTACAAAAACTGTTGTTTTCTAACAAAAAAAAGTTGCAGTTTTTTCAACATTTTCTACACTAATATGGAAGAAAAAACAGTGTCAAAAAATAGTTTAAGAGGTTTCTTACATTCTTTGAAAACCCTATCTCTAAGACAAACAAATAGTTCAGCTGTATCAACTTTTAATGAACTCCGATAAACATCTAGAACTCGTCCTCCGATACTAAAAACATATTCGGATGCAACTGTAGAGATTATGATCGCCAAAACATCTCTAGCCATTTGAGAAACAATGGGAAAACGTCCTTCAAGGACTTTCTAATACTCCAACACATTCAAATCATCCATACGAGGTAACTTTTGATCTTCCAAATACGATTCTATTTGAGATTTACCATCGGAAGTTAACTTGCAACTATAGAAATTATCAAAATCCTAACAAAAAAGATTAAAGTTTGACAAATAAAAACCAAAAAACTAAATAAGGGTAATTTTATTTATCATATATGTTCGGACGTATTCTTATCAACTTTAGGGGAATGAGATGAGCTTTCATTTTCCTTGGGCTTGTCATTAATAAACACATACTCATCAAACAATGAAAATAATCTTGTCTTGAACAAATCCAACTCAATACCGGAACATGAGCCACATACCTTTTTAAAAGCCGAATCAATTACTTGAAACTTGTAGCAGGGATAAAAAATAACTGCAATTCCCATGATAGTACTAAATTGACAACAATGCTTGTCAAATTTCAAGTGCATCTTTGTTGTCATGCTTTTTATAAACTTGTCCTTACTTTCCATCTGCTCGTTCAAAAGAAAATATTATCTTGAGACCATTAGGAAAAGAACAAATTGAATGTTGGATACTTGGAACCCGAGAAAGCTAAAGGCACTTCATGGAAAACTTGCAAAAACTAGCCAATTTTTTCAATGTTTGACCACTATTGAGAACTAGGACAATGAACAAAATTAGCATCGATCTTTCCCAAGTGAAGAAGTGTTTTGTTTGTAAAACAATACATTATCTAACATGAGAAATATTGAATTCCAATGAGTAGAGACATCTTGTCTTAACCCTCTAGTGGATTCAAGGCCAACATGTTGAACGACACGTGAAAATGAATTTTTCCGGTTTTGAGAACCCTTACAATACTTGACACATTCTCTCAGCATCGCATAGTCGAAGTGTCGAACTCGAAGACTCGAATCGGAAAGCCAATCATCGGCTCATCGCTGATCTCGCATTCTCGCCACTCAGTCCCTGTAACCAATCACTGTCGCTGCCCTATCTAATCACCTTCCATCATTGATTCATCGGCTCACATCCCACAGCCCTCACTGTCGCTGCCCCATCTAATCACCTTCATCATTGATTCATCGGCTCACAGCCCACAGCCCACAGCCCACAGCCCACAGCCCACAGCCCACAGCCCACAGCCAACAGCCAATTCGATTGAGTCCTAAACTCACGATTTCATCTCCTCAGTCAAGTATTCTGATTTTTAGTTTCCTACTATCTTGAAATCAGAAGTTGTTATCTCCAACGCTTAACAACAGGTAATTCCTAGTTTCCTACTATCTTGGTTTACTATCTTGGTTTACAGATTTTCAGAAGTTGTTATTTGAGTTCGAAACAATAATCTGAGTTTCTAAGTTTGAAACAAGATCCGAGTTTCTGTGTTTATAAGAATCTGAATTTTTGAGTTTTTGAGTTTCTAAGATTTTGACTTTCTGATTCCCCCCTTGTAGTTTAATCGGCTATGGATGCTCATATTAGCTCGTCTAGTGATGAAGCTGAAGAAGAGGTTGGAAGTGTTGCAAATAAGTTCCATCAAATTCTAAACCTACTAAAACCACCAAGGACAAAAGGAAAACAAAAACAAAAACCAAACTTATCCGATAACACTTTAAAACGCCAACGGAAACTAACTTTTGTCGTGTGGGAATGTGACTTCGAGTCTTCGAGTTAGACACTTCGACTATGCGACGCTGAGAGAACGGTACTTGTAAGGGTTATCAAAACCGAAAAAATTCATTTTCACGTGCCATTCAACATGTTGGCCTTGTATCCATTAGAGGGTTAAGACAAGATGTCTCTACTCGTTGGAATTCTATATTTCTCATATTAGATAGTGCATTGTTTTACAAAAAAGCACTTATTCATTTGGGAAATATCTATGCTAATTTTGTTCATTGTCCTAGTTCTTAAGAGTGGTCAAAGATTGGGAAAAATTGGTAATTTTTTGCGAGTTTTCCATAAAATGACTTTAGCTTTCTCGGGTTCCAAGTATCCAACATCCAATCTTTATTTTCCTAATGTTCTCAAGATAATATTGATTTTGAACGAGCAGATGGAAAGTAATGAGGAGTTTATAAAAGCATGGCAACTAAGATGCACTTGAAATTTGACAAGTATCGATGTCAATTTAGTACTATCATGGGAATTGCGGCTATTTTTTATCCCCGTTATAAGTTTCAAGTCATTGATTGGGCTTTTAAAAAGGTATATGGCCCATGTTGTGATATTGAGTTGGATTTGTTCAACACAAGATTATTTTCATTGTTTGATGAGTATGTGTCCATTAATGACAAGCCCAAGGAAAATGTAAGCTCGTCTCAACCCCTAAAGTTGATAAGAATATGTCCGACACATATATGATGCTAAATAAAATTACCCTTTTTTAATTTTCTATTTTTTCTATTTTTATTTGTCTAACTTTAATCGTTTTTGTCAGGATTTTGATGATTTCTCTAGCTGCGAGTTTACTTCCGATGATAAATCTAAATTCAAATCATATTTGGAAGATCAAAACTTACATCGTACAGATGATTTGAATGTGTTGGAGTATTAGAATGCCCTTGAAGGGCGATTTTCCACTCCCACTGTTTCTCAAATGGCTAGAGATGTTTTGGTCATCATAATCTCTACAGTTGCATCCGAATCTTTTTTAGTATCAGATGAGGAGTTCTAGATGTTTATCGGAGTTCATTAAAGGCCGACACTGCTGAACTAATTGTTTGTCTTAAAGATTGGGTTCAATGAATGTAAGAAACCTCCCAAACTATTTTTTTGACCATGTTTTATTTTCTGTTTTTTTCTTGCATTATTAGTGCAAGAAATATTGAAAAAACTGCAACTTTTTTGTTAAAAAACTGCAACGTTTTTCTATTAAAAAACTACAACGTTTTTCTATTAAAAAACTACAGTTTTTGTTTTTTTTTCTTTTTTTCTGTGAAAAAACTGCATTATTAGTGCAATTTTTTTTTGTAAAAAGCTGCAGTGTTTTTTTTGTAAAAACTGCAGTTTTAGTAGGGGGGTTTTTCTGTTAAAAAACTACATTATTAGCGCAGAAAATGCTAATATCTATTTTTATATTTTTACTTTTCAACATCGTTGCAACCCGAAAAAGAGGCTCTTTGCAAAAAGGTGACTACATTGAAGGTTGATGTTGAAGACAGTGAAAACGAAAGTAACAAATCAAGTGCTCAAACACAACATTCTACATTTGGTTAAGAGAAGAAAGATGGAGATGAATGATGATGGTTGATCTTAAAGTTAATGTTTTGAACTTTAATACTTTGACAATTTGGAAACTTGTTCTTTTTACTGTTTATGTAATTAAAAATTTTGGATCCTCACGGGTTACACGGGTCATGAGTTGACAAGATTTCTGCATTTTAAACAGGTTCGCGAGTCGCGTCGATTTGACACGGTATAATCGTGTCGTGTTCGAGTCGCAGCTGTCAACCCGTTTATGTAAATGTGTCGTTTCCGAGTTCACTACCCTAGACCCCTTTAATGTCTTGACCCGACATGACCCGTTTGCCACCTCTAATTGCAATAGTAGAAACTAGACTTAGGTCGTTTGAAAACCGTACGGTTTTAACATTTACATCTTTCCAACCCAAATTTGATTTTTAGCCTAGCCCAAAATGCAATTCAAATTTTATTTTGGCCCACTACAACTATAAATCTACAATTTTAATATTTTATATATATATATATATATATATATATATATATATATATATATATATATATATATATATATATATATATATATATATATATATATATATATATATATATATATATATATATATATAATTTATAAATAAATAAATAAATATAATTAAACGGGTCATTCAGATCATTTTCGAATTGAAAGTCTTGACCCTAATCCAACCAATTTAAATTCCGTGTCGTGGCGTGTCAACCTATTTACTTAAACGGGTTGAAACCTCTTACCCAAACCCGCTAATTTCGTGTCGGATTGTCGTGCCATGTCTGATTTTGCCGGGTCTAGTTGTTCAAGATAATCGCAATAAATTTGTTCATCTCAAAATGTCAACTACAAAATGTACTTTCATTTATCTTTAATTTTTAAAATATAGCTTATTTTCTTTTGCAAATTACTTTTGTTTATGTAGATTCAAGAAAACAAGAAGTTGCAAGATGATAAATTGAATATTAATCTATTAATTAAAAAGCGTAATTCTTTTGAACGTTACACCTTTTTTTTGGTTCCGGGTTGTCACGCGTTACGTTTTTTTGGTTTGTGTAAGGCGGGTTTTTTGGATCCGTTTTGTATTTTCGGATCGTACTGATACGTGTTAGTTCCAATTGCTAACCGGTTCCCTTCCTCTTTTTCTCTTCGTCCCCACCGCCTCATCCTCCGTTTTCTTTCAGTCGTTGTGTCACTCTCATCCTCCCCAAATCGCCTGTGGGGCGATTGAGGTTGGTTCATTCCCGTTTTTGTTTAGAGCTTCCCGATTAGGTCCCCTCTCGCCTACCACGCCACGTATCATCCCATGTTTCTTTCCACAGAGGACCGTAGACACCGTCAACCATGTCAATCGGTTTCTCCGTCGATTCCTTCGAGCACAATCAACTTCGTTCTGCCACACCACCAACACAACATCGGAATCGGCCCGCCACCGCCGCCGTTTACTCTATTCGGAATCGGACCGCCACGATCTAGGGTTTTTGGTGAAAGATTCGATCGATCGATTGGTATGTGATGGCGATTACGGTGAATACAAGAACAGTGAACACAAATACTGAGAAGCAGACATTGCTTATGAGCTTTATCAGGTTTTGCGCGATCGGATCTGTTGGAGAATTGGCTTCTTTCATCCCAGCTCTACACTAAACAAAATTAAGGTAAAATTTGAACCTTGGAGCATATCATATGATGATTTAGAAACACTCAATTGCAAGAAGACAATGTAATCATATCAGATAGAATGAAAATATGAAATCCAAGTTGATAATTTGTATTTCGATGTGCTCACCTCTGTTGATATGGATATGTAGGTACTCCAGATGGCGAGGTTAATGCATGATCAAGACTTGAATTACCACAGATCTCAATAAGTTGTTTAGATTAACAATTTGAGTTTGGAAATAGTTCTTATGGAGCTGAGTTTTTGGATAAATCGAGAGTTGTACACCTCAAGTTGCTACGGTGCTTTTGCTTTGCTTTTTTTTTTTCCAATCTAAATTGTACTTGGTTCAATAGAGAAAATCGATTGCAGCAGCTTCTGGCCAGCTGAGGAATTCACCGGCGAACAGGTAGGCTCCTTTACTCTTTGTTTCATTGTTAATTTTGAGAAAAAACAATACTTTTCGTTTCATTTGATTCACAAGCCATACAAAAAGACGAATTATAGATCTCATAAAGAGAAGGGTCATTCTGCATGCATATATTCCTACAATGGTGATCCTGTCCATGGCTACCTAGATGACATGCTTAATGAACAACAAATGGAGGGTACAGAAGTAAATTCTCTCGAGTTTCTTGCTTCCCAGTTTGTAAGCTTTGTTGCTGAAAGTCTTGCAGATGTTTATTTTGCAAATGGAGGCGACTTGAATTTAACAATTGAGATGCTCACTCAACTTGAGGTATTATCTCTTAACATCTTATATTCAGGTTTATTGCATCAAGCTTCATATTGCTTCATAATTCATAAAACGACATGTTCTTTTAAACCTAAGAGGCTAAAGAATTCCAAATTTTACTTACGGTAACACGTTTCCGATGTCCATTTGTCTTTCTATTTGATTATAATAACTTTTGAATATTATAATTGGTTTATTTAAGATTTAATGATGGTTCGCACCTGTGGCAACCGCAGCAAAAACTGAGCAAATCACAACTGAGCTTCAAACACCCAACTCCAAACCCGCAGTTGACCCTGTTGAGAGGATCAACACTGGATTTTCCAAATTCAAGACCAAAAAATATATGTAAGTTTTATACAATTATTCAGTCTGATAAATAATTTTACAAATATTTGTGCTTTACTATATGGTCGTGTGGACTTGTATGCAGAACTAATCCAGATTGTACGATGAACTTTCAAAAGGCCAAAGCCCAAAGGTACAACTCATTTCAAGGCTAATACCTGTTGTTTGGTTTGTATTTTCGTAAGCACCTTATTTGAATTTTTATCTCTGTTAACATATTGATTTTGCTTTAACCATTTTGGACACTAGGAAGGCAGTCAAGCAAAGAATTAGTGGTGTTCTTGGTGGATACAGTACAACAGAAACATAAAGGAGATGTAATATATTTTTGGGCACACTTAGACATGGATCACGAAGCTGTAGGAAAAGACCATATTCCAACATTCTGCTCTATGTCTGACATCTTAAACGCAGGAAAAGATGGCATCTTAAACGCAAGAAATTGCAGGAAAAGACCATATTCTAACATTCTGGTCTATGTAATAATTTGCGAGTGTTGATTCTGAACATTTGTGAAATGAGTTAAACTTTGAATCAATTGCTGATTGGGAACCTTTTTGAAATTAGAAGTGGTGCTTTCTTCACGTGAAGGAACATCTCGATTATTTATTTTCAGGTATACAAATGCAATAGAGAGCAATCCAGAAGACTATCATGCACTTTATAATTGGGCATTTTGAGAGCTTAACATACACATCCAGGTACGTTAGTTTTTTCCTTTAGGACAAAAGGCAAGAAATGGCAAGTTAATTCATCTTTTGCTATAGCACCCTACTTACATTTCTTTCTATTGTAACATTGTAATTTCTATGTTTCCCTTTTCAAGGCATTTTTCTTTGAAATATCTGTTTAATAACAACATTGTACTTTCGTTGAGTTTCTTATTAAGGACGCTATACATTGAAAAATCTACCCAATTATAGCGATCAAGATCGCCTTGTAGATATACTTTTCAAAGTACGATGTTATAATGCAAAGAAATAAAAAGTACAATGCTATAATAAACAAATAAATAAAGGTAGATTGGATGAAGTGCTAAATGCATGAAATAGATTTGCTTTGATCTATTTTTAACCGCTTACTTTTTGCTCTTTTTATTAGCTTTAATCTATTTTTAACCGCTTACTTTTGACAGATTTCATAGGTCTTCCACATGTAGGTCCTTTCGACAGATGTGATCATTTTTACGGTTTTGGTCCTTTGTCCAAATATTTGACTGATTTTTATTTTTTACAGATTTAGTCCTTTAGACAAATATTGACAGATTTGATAGCTTCTCCACATATTTGGTGCTCTTTATTTTTATGAACTGTAACAATGGAGTGACCGGACCAGTTCGTCAAGAAGTGTGGACTTTGAAATCCCTTCAAGTGTGATTCTTTTTATAAGTCATATGTTTTGGTTAAATCAATTCAGTTGATGTTAATGAATTTCAATTTTGTTTTACTTTAGGAGACTTGAAGGAGCAGCTCTTGAATGGCCAATTCCTAATATTTATGCTGCTATGACACAGACGATCGGCCCCAAATTTCTCCTTAAAAAGTCGCTCACATTTATACGAGAAACAAACGGACCCGTGCGGAGCACGGGGTCCCACTCGTTGGAGATTAAAGATTGAAGAATAGAAGCTTGTTTTGCCATCTAAACACTAATTTGGGCGCCATGAAGGTACAAATGCATTCACCAACGTTGGGAATGCTTGTTTCTTGATGTCGATCCCATCTTTTTTTCTTTATTTTTATGGAAAGAATTTATGCAGAGCCAGGGGTGCATGTGGTGGATTTGCATCCTTCTTTTGGCTTTGCTTCTTCATTTCTTTAGTGTTCATCACCAACTCGTTTTCAAATAAGTACTCAACTAGTATTTGGATACGTCTTCAGAAAGTATTTTTATAAATTTTCATAAATTTACAGATATTTAGATATCCTATATCTAATATTCTGTTTGATATTTAATTATTTTTTGGTGTGTAATATTTTCTAATTATTCTTCCAAGAAATTAGAAAGAAGGTATAGGGAATTATGAACTTAGGGTTACACCATATGTACACCGTTTTTCATATATTGATTGATGATTATTGATTCTCTTTCGATCTTCCTCTAGCCTCCAAACTCCAATGTCCAATCGTTGGTCGTTATGTTCGTGATTAGCCGACTGCCACAAAATAGTCAATATCTACAACTCGGAGGTTACAAATTTACGATTCCACATTGTTCTGCCTTGTGATTTGGCCCATTTCAAATCTAAGCGGGACTGCGAAGTTATGATTGTTAAATAATCTATGACTTCGAATCTATTTTCATACTACCTAGTAACTACAACAACGGTTACAGTTAGCTACTATTTGTGTGGACTTATTAAGAGAAGAGTTGTTGTGTATCCATCAGACATCTTTAGTGGCAAATGACCAAGTGTGGACTTATTAAGAGCTGAGAAGCTTCTGTATTTCTATGTTTATTATATTATTATATGACAGACCGAGAGACCTTTGTATCCGAATCTTCATTTAATATTTTACTTATCGAGTCTTGCATCATTAAATATTCATCGAATAACAGATTGAGAGACTTATATGCTTTTGATTTGGATCTTCATCTAATAGTTGACTACTTGAGTATTTGGCAATTTATTTAGTAGTCTACTTGATGGGATCATTATCACAGATAATCCCCATGTTCTTTATTGTCACAAAAGGTTGTGCAACCGGAGTAGGAAAACCCCTTTCAGTAATTTATTAATACTTGCAGTCAATATCCTGCACACGTCGATAAGAAACAAAATCTTCTTGATCTTGAGTCCAAAACACATGTTAAGGATGATGGTCCAATTGAAACCATAACAATTTCTAGATTGTACAAGTTCAATCAATAAGTTATTGAGAAAACGCTTGCTAGGATGTCCATTAGTTGATGAATTACCTATTTCATATAGTGGAGCGTAAGGAAATTTGAAAGACTAGAAGATTTTCTTTATGTAACCTGCCGATTGAAACATGAAATTGACATCAAAGACTAAATGACTAAAAGCATTAGTTGAATAGTTGAGGACCAAATATATAATACTTTGTATTTTCAGAATATGTAAAATGTTATTGACATAAAAATCAGTTTATACCGCAGGAACTTTTGTGTAAAGATAGTATTGTAACTTGTTTGCCAAACAGGATGGTAACGGATTATTTCTAGCTTACATTTTTACTTTTTTTTACAGCAAAATTTGGTTAAGTAGTTCCAAAAATATCTCTGTGTGGAACTAGCGATCGGCGGGGTCAAAATGTCAAACAATGGGCACATAATTTCATAATCAAGTAATTTAGGGTTTTCAAAATTACAAAACAGAAATTAGGTTAGAACTTGACTTACTTGACAATCGTGAAGGCCCTTTGATTAAGCCATAACCCTGAATCGCCGTTCGATTTGTTCAGTTCGTGAATCGCCCTACAGCAGAAATCGGGAATTCGCGAGTGGACGAGACAGTACGGACTACGGAGTCCGGCATGGACGCTGGAGCCATGGACTGCTTAATTTTAAATTTCAGCCCAAATTTTAAGTCTAAACTTTTTGATGAATACAAATTCCTAAAACAATTTCATAATCCAAATAATCTTTTACGGTTATCTTATTTGTAATTGTTGTGTTCTAGTCTGTATTCTATCTATCTATTACGTTTTGGAATAACAAGGGTGAGAGGGAAGTTACAATATTGTCTTCATTTTGATTATAAAAATATCTAAGATATATATGGAGTCTAATATTGTCTTTCTAAAATAACTCTTAAGAAAAAAGGAGAGATTTTCAATGTATATAGACACTTATACTCCAACATATATATATATATATATATATATATATATATATATATATATATATATATATATATATATATATATATATATATATATATATATATATATATATATATATATATATATATATATATATATATACTAGTTGTAAAACTCGTGTATTAAACGGGATGATACAAAAAAATTATTAATTAAAAATATTTAAACACTAATAATTTTACATAAGAAATTTGTTTGTGTATCGTGACATCTTGCTTTTGATTTTTACTATTACGACTTTGTATTTTGATAAATATAATTGATTATGAAATGTCACCGGTACTAAAATCAAATTCACTATTATGATTGGAATCGTTATTCAAAATATTATGACGTCAATTGTCTCTCTATTGTCCCCCAAATCATTCTACACATTAAAAAATAATATGATATTAAAAAGTAATTAATTTTGAAATTTAATGATAACAATTAATTTTGAAATTAAATGATAGTTAAATCGATCATTAAAGAGTTAGAAACGTTTCAACCCAATTATTTTTTTTAAGAAATTTAAAATTATTAGAAAATGACATGTGCCAAAATGAATATGGTTATGACATGTGGCTTTGAGTTACTTATTTATTAGGATAGGATATATATATATATATATATATATATATATATATATATATATATATATATATATATATATATATATATATAATTGTCAAAAGTTAGTTTGAAAACAAACGGTGGATTTTCAAAGTTTGAAATTGTATTTTATTTTAATTTTATTTTAATATAAAGTGGGCCCCACTTCATTATATAATCAATTTTACACATTTTACCTTCAAAGAATTTGTATTTTCATTTCGAACACTACGTATTCAATACGTATTTTTAAGTTTATCAATAATATTATGATGTTTTATAAAACGGAAAAATTACCGTCAAAACAGTATCGTCGATACGAACAATCTGACGTCAAAATTTAATATTATTGATATTAGTTTTATATTTAATATTTTCTTTTTCTTTAAAATGAAATTGTATTTACATTTAAACCCTATATTTTTATTAAACTTACAATTAATACCCTTTCGTTAATTCGTTAAAGACTTTTAGTTAAAAAGTTGATATTATTAAACTACGATTTTCGTAGATTATATTTTTATAAACAAAAATCATTTATTTTATATAAAAACTATTAAATCTATTTAAAGAGTATTTTAAGGGTATGTTTTGTCATAAACAAATTTTAAAAGTTATAATTGTCAAATATCCGTATCTTGAGGGCCGCTATACGAGAATAAACCTACTATAAATAGAGGCTCAAATCCTCTCATTTTCTCACAACTCATATCTGGATCTCTATATCACTAGATAGTATTGTTAGAAGATTCTTCGATATATATAGATATATATATATATATATATATATATATATATATATATATATATATATATATATATATATATATATATATATATATATATATACACGAAGAATGAGCGTTAGAAATAGATATTCAGTTATAAATATAGTGAGTTCGAGTTATAAGCACGAAGAGTCGGGCGATCTAACAACAATTGGCGATAAGGTCCTAGTCGACATTGAGGTGAGTTCATACCCCTTCTTTTTATATTTATTCAAGTTTTTAAGGGGGAGAATACAAGTTATACTATAAAAAATAGCTATTTATACTCATTTGTAACAGTAGTAAACAAAATGTGAATTTTGTAAACATCATTATGACAACAATTCAATTATAGTTCCAAAATATAATATCGAATGATCTACTTACGAGAGCGGTGTCTAGGCCGATCATTTGGGCTAGGTTGCTGGATTTTCGAAAGGCTTATACGCTGAAAGGATCCTGCCTCCCCATTTGATCTTCTACCTGGCCGTATTTTATTTGATAGTCATGAAATATTATATTTGAATTAATAAAGAGTATAACCAAGTTATTACACTACTATTATGGAAAATATTTTAAAAGATGTTGTTTATAACTATTTAAATAAGTTATTTCACATATATTTGTAAATATATGCTTTTCACGACAAGAATACTAAAAATAAACTATTATAGGAATAGTTTATGGTTACAAATGTTACTATAACAGTTAGAACAAGATAATTAATTATATACAAATATATAATTATTATACATTACTATATTATCATGGGAAAAATGATAATGGGCAAATACAAGGGTTTTTCATATACAAACTTTACGTAAACAAGTTGATTGATACATACATTTTTGTGAGACGGGTCTTCACAGTGCTTATTTAAGTACATACTATAAGTCCTGAAATTTATAACCAGAGTCTCGGTAAGAGAACGTGATATTTGTGTATAGATTTATACGGGATTGACAACCCCGCACCTGAGCTGCTAGCTACAGCTAGACCGACGGGTCTGAGGTGACAAATGTCATAACAGTCCGACGCCTGAAGAACGTCGAAGCAGGCCTACATGGTCACAGTATGGTTATAGGACGTCTCGCATGGGAAATCAACTTTATAAATTGATTACGTGGAAATATACATTTTCAAGGGTTTTATACTACAAACTACGCTATACATTTTAGTCTTTGGATTTTTAAGACTTGGATACATTCATAAGAAAATATGGGATTTTCTTGGAGTACAATACTACATTTTACAAGGAAAGAGATTCCTTATACAAGTTTTATGGTATTAAAACTACATTTTTACAAATTACAAATATAAGTATGGTTTTACTTATATACACTGGTTCTATGGGAATTAAAACTACGTTTTATAAAAAATATAAATATAAGTACGAATTACTTATATATACGAGTTTTATGGAATTAAGTCTACGATTAGTCTACAAGTAAACATCTAATTACATGGTTTCATACAACAATAAAACTACGTAATACTATTTTCAAGTATAGAAATACTTATACATTTACGGTCTTTGGGTTTTAAGACTACGACTCATTTATAAGAAAATATTGGATTTTCCGGTTTCAAACACTATCTTTTTACAAGGAAAAAGGATTATGGATTTTCTCATACAAAAATCTTATGAACTCACCAACGTAATGTTGACACTCTTTCAAACTACTTGTATTCTCAGGAAATTGATAAGGTAACTACAACCTTTGACGATGGGTCGCTATGGCGTCATACTATGTATTTTGATATCATATTGTAATTGTATTTAAAACGTACAATCTTTTGAACTCTTGTAACATTTACAATTATGTATATGATGGATGTGTTTGTTTTGATCACTATTGTACAAACGTTGTTGTGATACTATTCATGAAGTCATCCACCCTCAGACGTTTCTGTCATCGTGGTTTGGGGGTGTGACATACATTAACAATAAATGCGTATTTGTTTCGATTTTGGTAGAATCTGAATGAGTTAGAGTGGAAATATCTTTTGATGGATTACATAGCTTCTAAAAGAACATTACGCGAACCAAATGCCTCCAAAAAAGTCGGTTTGAAGACTGGAATCATTATTCCAAGAATCGATGAAACGGATTCAAAATATTTTGACCGGATACTCATCTTTGCTCACCGATACGAGAACTACTGATGAATAGTCTTACCACAAAATATATATAAATCTTCAATGTACTTTCACATCTTTCTACATAACATATTACACAATCTTTTTTTTAGAATGATAGGGAGAGATATTTTGTAGTTATATCATTTTGACATATTTCAGTAAAATTTCATGACATGAATCTGTTGGGATTTGGACATAATAACAAGAACATTCATGCAGTAGAAGACAAAACAAAATTAAATCTTATAAACAAGCAGATTATCCAAACAAGAATCATCAAGTTCATAATCAGGATCATATGCTTATAGCAATTGCACCAACAATAAGATGAATATGAATTCATACCTTTGTTTGGATGTAAGGATCCAAACCAGAATCACTTTAATGATTCATACTCAATAATATCAGAAGAACAAATCAGAATCTCTCTGAGGATCCAAACCAGATCTTATTCTTGCTTGAAGAAATCGATCTAAAACCCTTTGGAAAGGGTTACGGAAATCGACAAAGGAGAGGGAAGGAGGGAAGGGAGCAATTGGCGGTTCCTTTGGAGGGTTTGGAATGCCTTAGGGTGCGTTTAGTTGCGGGAAACTGTTCCGGAAAAATTTTCCAAGACAAATGAGAATTTGGAAAACGCGTTTAGTTAGTCAATTTTTCCAAAGTTTTCCAAGAAAATGAAAAATTTTCATTTTTCCAAAATTACAAAGAATTTGGAAAATTTTGGAAAACCCAAAATTATTGTTTTCTAAATTTTTCTATTTCCAAAATTTTACTAAAACATACAAAAACAAACACACACACACACACACACACACACACTCATTTTCACCTACACCCCACAATTACACCTACACCCACCCTACCTACTACACACCGTACCCACCCACCATCCCCACTCCACCCCACCCACCCCCACCCCATCCACCACCACCACCCCCACCCCACCCACCTATCCACCACCCATCCCCACCACTACCCCCACCCCACCCACCCCACCCAATCCTCACCCACCACCACCCACCCCCATCTACCCACCCCATCCACCCACCCACCTCCACCCACCACCACCCCCCACCCTACCCACCACCACCCACCCCCGCCCACCCACGCACCTCCACCCACCACCACCTACCCCCACCCCCACCCCACCCCCACCCCAACCCACCACCATCCACCCCACCCACTCCACCCACTTCCACCACCACCACCCACCCCTACCCCACCCACCCGCACCCCACCACCCCAAATCAAAAATTGAAAAATGAAATTGATAGAAAAAATAGATATGTAAACACGTTTTATGTTTTTCTAAAATAGAAAATGAAAACGGAATCCGTTTTATCTAAACGCGTTTTCTAAATTTTCAATAGAAAACTGAAAATGAAAACTCATTTCGTTTTTCGGAAAATGAAAAATGGAAAACGGAAAACAGTTTTCCACAACTAAACGCACCCTTAGGGTTTGACCCTAATACCTTTATTTATATTGGAAGGCTCGTAGGGTTCCAAACTTAAGAAGCTTTCTGGCGGCCGCACCCCTTGTCTTGTTTCTATTAATTAAACATTTAATTAATTACAATTCAGTCATTCTAATTAATTTCTATAAATTAACTCCAAATTAATTTATCAATTAATTTCTGATTCAGTTTCTAATTAATTCATTTTTCAATAAATTAATAAACTAATAATTCATCTATACTTTCTGCTACTGTTTATTTGTACTGGGTCGTGAGGACAACCCAAAAGACCCCACTATTATTAAAAATATCACAAATTAATAACGCTAACACTATTTCCAAAAGAATCATCACAATTTTGGATAAAATATTTTTGTCATGGAACTACCTACATTGAAAATGGTACGCCTAATCCCTAATGTGCTTTCTTATATTCAAATCTAAATAATAATTTGTTGCACTAAATTCAGATAGTAACATGCTTTCCGATAAATGTTTGCCTTAGGCAATTAAATTCTTTTACGCACGACTGCAACATTCTTTGATTTTCGTCCATTTCAGATATTGACAATCAATCATTCAACATAAAATAACATCTTTAAGCTTTTTTATTATATCGCATTTTGTGACTTTACTCTGTAATAAAACAGAACAAAATCGTCCCCGTTCAAAATTATTTTAAGTAGAAAAATATATTCAATAATAGAAAGGCTGCATAAAAAAGTTATTAGCATAAACGTAAATTAAAAATCTCACACACATTAAATGTACAATTAGTTGACGTTGGAGTTGAAATATTCCATATATAAATATAACAGAAAAAGACATGGGCGCAAAAGGCCAAAAGTTGTGAACTAAAGAGTCTCACGAAATCCAGAAACTTCTACTTCCATTTGGATCACCCAAAACAAGAAGATATTTTCTCAAACGGAAGAACATTCTACACACCTTTAACAATGAATCACAAAACACAACAAAAAATATCAGAGTAGATATTTTTTGAGATGCTGATTGATATTTAGCGACTGTGCATGGCCCCACTTCACAAACCGACTTTCCGGTTAATGGTTGAGTTCTATATAATCCATTCCCGTCCATTTTAACCGCCGCACGTATTGTCAATCGGCGGAATAGGAAAAGCAGAAAAGGAAACGAAATTTTGTGGGGAGAAGAGGAGATTAGTTTGTTAATTTGTTGTTGTGGATTAGAATTTGAGGAAATTAGACGGAAATGGAATCGAATAAAGGATCTCCGTCGTATTACGCTATTCTAGGCGTTTCTATGGACTCCTCCGACGATCAAATCCGACGTGCTTATCGGAAGCTTGCTATGGTATTCTTCTCGTTCTTGCATCATCTGTTAAAATATATAACTAGTATACGAATAGATTCTAACGGTGAAACCGGATTTTGTTGGGTGTAGCAATGGCATCCTGATAAGTGGACGAAGAGTCCATCGCTTTTGGGGAAAGCAAAACGTAAATTCCAACAAATCCAGGAAGCTTATTCAGGTAATCATCGGTTTGTTAATTGTTATGCAGCGAATGCAAATTGTTTCGACAAACTGACACATAATTGATATTCATATTTTCTAATTCTGGGAAATAAAACAGTTTTATCAGATCAGAAGAAGAGATCAATGTACGATGCTGGATTGTACGATCCTCAAGATGAAATAGACGAGGTAATTTCCTCTGTTCACGATTGTCTTCTGTTTCATTCATTCATAACTGTCATCTCCTAATTCATTAGCGTTTCGCTGATTACTCATCAATTATCATCCTCTCTTATTAGCGTTATGCTAATTACTTACTCCTTTTACGATGTTTTTGATTAATTAGGGATTTGCTGATTTTCTGCAAGAGATGTCCTCTTTAATGGAAAACGTAAAGAAAGAGGTAAACAACTAATCTTGATTTCAAGAACTCCAAATTTGACTTCTATTCATGCCATCGATCTTGAATCTGAAATTGTTGGAAATTTTGGATGTGACAGGAGAAAAGCTACAGTTTTGGGGAACTACAAAACATGTTTTGGGAAATGGAGCGAAGTTTCAACCATTCAGACTCTTTTGGTTTTGATTACAGCGTTCAATACGAAGAACCACTTTGGTCTACAGAAGTGTCAACTTTAGATGAAGATTCAAGAAGTTCAAAGAGAGCACGAGCTAACACAAACCCATTGCCAAAATTTCATCAATCGGGTGTTGGTATACAAAATACTCGGTGTGTATAGAATCAAACTGGGGTTTATCATGGTTGATTATGGCAACAAACTTTTGGTGTTCAAACTTTACACGAAAATGAAGGGAATTGAAATGAAGTTGGCTGGCTAGTGGTCGGAAAAGAGAATGTTTATGTTGTTGGAGAAAAAATGGTTGGCCATTGAGCTTTTGATAGTTTGCTTTTGAGGCACAATTGATGTAAACAAGAGTGTCATTGTAAATGGAATGGATTTGTCTTCTTGAACATGTTGAGTTGTTTGTTCTTTGCAAAATATTGGTTTTTGCTGTGAAGATTGTGATAACATATTAAGGGAATTAATTGAATCTGTGACGCTGGCCTACAAATTCTTCTCTATTCCTTTAGTTGTCAGGGAAGAATGAGAAGAAGCGCGAACAACATAACGGAACATACTCTCCCAATGATGAACAAAATAAACGCATATTGTGAGTGACAATTAGAAACTATTAATAACAAATTGGTAAAAAAAATAAAGTTTCGAAATAAAGTTGTGCTTTAAATCAGTTACGAACAAACCATCAAATGATCAAACTTAAAGATTTAAATTTTGGATTTATACATGCCAAAGATATTTTGTAAGTGACTCTTTATTAGGGATGTGCTTGTGATGATTTGTTGTAAAATGGTTTAACATACGATATGAAATTTACATGTAATGAGGAAGCTTTCAGAACGATTGATCGAGTACCCTTTCATTTTTGAATATTTCAGAACACCAAAAAAAAACATATTATTAAGCAGATTATATATTCGCGATATTTTTTAGTTATGTAAATGTGAAACCAAAAAAAAATATGATTACGTATTTAATCACTGATCGGAGAAATCAACATGGATATACTCGCAACAACCCCACTCCAAAAATGTCATCATCTCAGCGTCACATCAATACCACTTTACCTAGAAAATATTCGGCAGTTCACATCATATATTCTCTCTTATTTTCTAATTACTAAATACGTGAGAGAGAGAGAGAGAGAGAGAGAGAGAGAGAGAGAGAGAGAGAGAGAGAGAGTGAGAGTGTGTGTGTGTGTGTGTGTTTGTGTGTGTGTGTGTGTTGGTTGAGCCATGACTTGTATCGCATCCGGCCACGCATGGTGTCCCCTAGACGAGAGGGGTGGTGTGCATTGTGTGGCTTTCGTGGAACATCACCACTACGCCGCCTAGAGGTGCACAAAAGCCGGTTTTTAAGTTTTTTTAAGAACCGGTTTTTAAAAAAATCCGTTTTGGTTCAACCGGTTTCGATTAAACTTAACCGGTTTTTTTAAACTGAAATTGACTTTGAGGCTGGGTTTTTCCTATTGTTTAACCAGTTCGGTTCGGTTAACTGGAATAAAAAAAACCGGTCCAATTGAGATAAATCGGTTATTATAAACCGGTTATCAAAAAACGGGTTAATAAATCGGTTTCAGGCTTTTTTCTTTTTTCGATTTAAAAAAAAACGGGTTTCTTTTGTATACCTCTAACTACGCCCTCTACATGGATTGTATACCCAAATGCCCAAAGGAACAATAGTCCATATACTTCCCTTTTATAGCCCAATCACTAGTTTGATTACAACTAGTAGATTAAAATTAATACGACAGTTTTCGTTAACTAAAACAGAATGAAATGACCTCCTAGCTAGACCTCGTTTTAGCCGACCTAGTATCAATACTCACACGTTAAATATGAGCTCGTTTCCAAACATAGATATCTCTATGATCATTTTTTTTATCGACTAGTTTTATTACGAATTGGGATAGCAAATCGCTAGAGCTATAGCATTAACCAATCCAAAACCTTGCCTCGACTTTGGTTCTTGATCTATTAAAAAAGATAAAATTTGCATTTTATCAGGAAGCCTTCTATGAGATTTGATCATTTGAGCGATTGATTGAACACCCTTTCATTTTTGAATATTCAGATTGCCCAAATCGTCGAGAACATTACAGCCTCGAGGCTTTTTTAAAGGTACTAAACTAAATGTATAGTTTAGTCTACTTTTTATATATTGCAGATGCTTTGTGAATTCTAACAACGACTACATGAATCTGACCAACCTAAATTTCTTCCGGTATGAGTCTTAATTTTCTTGCCACATGAACGTCCACAACCCGGCCGTATTTTGTGTGCATACATGGATCTTATTTTAGGGTGTGTTTGGCAAGATCTTGACATTTAAGATCTTAACTTTTAAGATGTCTTAATTGATAAGAGGATCTGAACTTTTAAAATCTAAATTATAATAAGTTGTTTGGTTGGAAGCTCTTATTTGTTGTGCTGAAAAATAAAATGACCATTTTACTCTTCAGCAAATTTCAACACCAAAATCAAACCAAAATTTCAGCACCAAAATCAAACCAAATTTCGGCACCAAAATCAAACCAAAATTCGGATGACAAAATTCAGATGAGAATGACAAAATAACACCACACGAGAAACATCATAATATATCTACGAAATTAAAATTTTTAACATCAAACTGTTAACTATTTCTGCAACATAACCCGATTTCTGCAAATATAACCAACACTATAGCCGGAATTCAGCAACAGTATCATCGATTTCAACAAGATTAGTACCAGTTTCAGCAAGAAAATCAAAAGAATACATGGAGAAGAAAAGCATTCGATTTCAGAAGAGATAGAAATCGAGAGAACCTGTGGTGCTGTCGGAGTTGGGGAAGGAATCAAGAACAGCAGCAATGTCAGATGGAGAACAAAAGCACCAATTTCAGAAGGTGTGTGGTTTGAGTCGTCGGAAGTAGGCAAGAACAGCAGCAATGTCGCAGAACAGCAGCGGCGACGCAGGCGTTTCGATCGTCGGAAGGAGACAGCGGAGGAGGAGGGACGAAGGAGAAAGTGTATAGCCGGCGGTCAGGAGATCGGACGAGAGCAAGATTCCATGGTAAATCCGATTGCTAAGAAAGAAAGAGAAGGGAGGCGGGATGAAGGCGAAAGAGAGGCGGGATGAAGGAGAAAGAGAGGCGGGATGCGTGTCTCTTAATTTTGTTCAGACGGGTCTTGATGTCTGATCCAGTAAGAGGACCTTTTCAATTTAAGAGGTAAATATTAATAGGTAAACAAGCACTCTTAATCTGTCTCATTCAGACGTGGCCTCTTAATAATTCAATTAAGTTACAAACAAACAGGGCCTTAGAATATTTGAAAACTACACATGCATGGATTTGTTAAAAATTTTGTTGTTAGTTTCATTATATAATTTTAAAAATCTTTTAGATAACACACAACTATAAAACTTGATATATATTTTTTGAAATATTTTAGATAACATAACACAAAATTATAAAACCTAACTTATGATAACGATCTTTAGATTATTTTATACAAATCTTATAATCCAAGTAAAACCATACACTGAACATCTCATTTGATATATGTTACAGTAAGGCCAACACCCTTTTCTTTTAGGGCCAAACTTTATGTTTGTGCCAACCTATTCACATGCCTTCACTACGTACTCTTTATAAATGTACTTTTATAAGTTGATAAAAATAGAGTATATAGAAAAATGTATTTTTTATTATCATGGCAGCGACGAAGGGTACAAACAAAACAAGGAAAAGAGAAAAATGTATTTTTTATCCACATGTTATCCAATTTACGACAGACTGAATGTATCAGAACATAAACAAAAAACTCATTTTATTTTTATTTTTAATTTTTAAGGCTTATATTTTATTGGAAAATTTGAATATATCAATACTCAATTTTTTGCCTTCTATAAATAGACAACAATATCGATATATAAAAAAATTGCTTTTTTCTTCTTCAAAATAGAGTTATTGTATGAATCTAAAATGTACCTAATTTTTGTAAAGGCTAATTCACATGTGAATATTCAGTGTACTTTGTTTATCCAATAATCATTGATTATTCATTAATTAGTCGTTAACATATAAATTTTCGATAGTCAAAATTCAGTGTAAAATTACAATTATGTATAAGAATGGCACACAATATGACAAATTTTTAGTTTACATTATCATCATTTACATTTGAATGATGAATGATTGTTAATTTATACATACCAAGTTTACAAGGCAATTAAAATATATATTCACAGTCACATATGTGACATCCATATAAAATTGGTCATTTTAAAAAACAACCTATGCTAAAATTTTAAGGTAACATATTATTTAACAATGAAAATTCTCAGATTTTTACTAAAACAATTTCCTTTTGAAAATTATTGTTATTTCAAAGCCTTATGAGATGCCAACTCAAATATCAAATCATCGGTAAAGCATAAAACAAAATAGTCCAACATATTATGTTGACTAAAACTCTAAGTCGTGAATTCTATAAAATTATAAATAGTCTCTAAAAGCATCATCTAAGCATTAATTAAAAGTCATCACATGAGACACACCTCATAATACAACGTAAAACTGGAAAGTCTAGTGATAATAAATCTATAACAACTACAAACTACAACTGATTTTGGTACATATTTCCATAATTTTCATATTGTGAATTTAAATTGAATTCAGTATGGAGGGATCATATACGAAGATAACTTTTCTTGATTATTTATTATGGTTTAAAATCAAAATGGAGGGATCATATACAAAAATATCTTTTTCTTGATTATATTGTGATTATAACCTTAGAAATTAGAAATTCAAAAATGATGTTAATGAAAGCATTGGGTTTCGGGTTTATTATGTAGAGTCATGGTTTTAAGCGGGATTTTTCTTACGACCGGTATCAACAGTGCTTACGTCTTGGGATACTTAGGTACGTTCATGGTTCCTCTTGGTTGGTCCAAGTGGTGTTGTAGGTCATGGTTCCTCTTCGTTTGTTTTTAGAATGATTTAGTTAAGCTTATACTTTTGGTGGAGAATGGCATTGTTAAGCCCCAAAATACCTACAAGTACAAGGTATTTTATTTCCCTTGATTGCTATACATGATGAATGTTTATTGTTGATTCCTTAAATTTTACCATATTGAGCTCGGAGATGTAACTTTTGAACGAATAGTTTATACAGAATATTACCAACTAAGTTTAGTAGCTGTTGCCAACGCTAAATGTGTTTTTAACGAGCATAAAAATGATTCCAGTTTATATTAAATGGATCTAAATACTCGTTCCAGTCTATACCATATTTAGGTGGTGAATAGAAGACAAAAGATATACTATCCATTTTGAGTATGCATTATATATATATAACTAGGTTATAAACCCGTGTAACACACGGTTGACGAACAAAAAAATTTATATACTAAGAAAAACATTTTATTTTAAAAGTATGATGGTATTAATGAGCCTTTTTTTTGCAAAGTTCAATGCTAAAATCGAGTTTTTTTTTTTCCAGAAAAATGTACTATAAATGACATTTAATGTAAAAAAATATAAATTTTCCGGATCATGTAAAAGGATTTCGAAAAAGAGTCATTTTTCATAGTACGGTGATATTAATGATATTTTTTGTAAAGTTCATTGCTAATTTTTCCGAAAAAATGTCCTATAAACGAACTTTAATGTAAAAGAAATGAAAATTTTTCAGGTCATTCTAAAAAGATTATGAAAAAAAGTCATTTTTAAATTATGATGTTAGTAATGCACTTTTCTCTTTTGCAAAGTTAAATGATAAAATCGATATTGTTTTCCAGAAAAATATACGACAAATGAGCTTAAACGTAAGAGAAATGAAAGTTTTCAAGATCATCTAAAGATGCATAAAAAAGTCATTTGTTCAAGGTACAATGCTATTAATGAACTAAAACAATATCAAAGTGTAAAAAATTAGAAAACTAACCTCATTACTCGGGTAATATTCAACCATTTTGAGAGAGACAAAGAAATAATTTCTCACCTAGTTCAAGTGAAAAATGAGAGGTTATGACAAAAATTCAAGCTTTTATACCTAGGAAACCTGGACTTTGACCCTGACCAGGACCCGTGGGCCTTGACCCGTGGAGTTTACGCAGGTAAAGGGGTGTTTTCGCAGGTTTTGTGGAGTTTTAACAGGTGGCTTTTAAAACCTGCTAAAACTTTATTTTGGCCATTTGACTAATTTTTGGTTATTTTTTGACAAAAACTTAGAAAATTAGTCTAAATTTGTCTTTTTCTCTTACAAAAGAGTGTGGGACCATATTTTTATTTTACTCATTAAGTTATCAAACCAAATTTTTTTTTTTACGTTTTTCAATTATTTTTACTTATTATCAATTATTTTCATTAAGACTTAATCAACCTTTTATTGGGATTTATTACGTAAACTTTGAAAAACGACGAACTTTTATTGTAAACATAGTTATTTGGGTTAGGAGGATTACTTTTAAACCTTATTGTATGTTTAATCGTGTTTAAAAAGGGCTCAACCAGTCAACCCAGACCATAAATCAATAGGAAACTGTCCATAAATCATCTTGATATTCAATATGGTTTTGAGCTAATCGGAAGCATTTCGAAGAAATTTTATATTAATTTAAAAAAAATGTGGTTGTTTACATGTCATATATGTATGGTAGTAGTTACGACTAACTTTAGTAGGTAAAAAAGACCCTACATGTCATTGATACCGGTCTTTGAAATTTATAAAACCAACATGATATAACCAAAATAAAAACTAAAGTGGAATGCTATGATAAACAAATAGCTGAAAGTATGTTGTTATTTATTACATTTAATAAAACTAATTGACATCTTTGATGTAAAGCAACCAACAACTTTTAACATTAATCTCAGGTGTTGTTCCAATTCCATTTTTTTCCCTCCTGTATCTTTCAAAAAGCACACACATACACAGTCGTCCACCTTGAGTTGTTATTTCTTAGAGCTATTATATATCACCTTATACCCATCAGACCTGCATTCACCACTAAAACATTATTAAATCCCCAAAAAATTGAATTCCAAGCAACAATAATTGAAACCACCAGACCTGCATTCTAGCCTACTATAATATAAAAAAAATAACATAATTATGGAAGTCCTATAGTAGACTAAAGAACACAAATCATGGCCTAGAAATGTTTGATGCATATTATTTAAGGTAAAAATAGGTAACCTGCATCTACTGAAGCTCAATTTCGTAGCCTAAAAGAACATTATCATAGAGAAATGAAATAAATAAGGGACTTTTCCATATGAAAGTTTGATGTTATTTCCTGGCACATGTAAAAATGGGTAACCTTCAATGTGTATTTCCTGTCTACTAAAAGATATGGAGATTTCAAATCTCTGCCAGAGTTCCAGCTCGGTAGCAACTTTCAGTTGCGCAAATCTTGTATCCAAATAGAAATGTAAACTTTCAGGGGCAGTCAAGTGAGGCCTGTACAACTTTTGTTTTAATTTCCTGATTTGATACGTAATTTCTTGCAGTAAAATGATAACATAAAGGAAACATTATGAGTTTAACACTTAGAAAAAGCATGTCTATTATTTTTTAGGTAAATGGGGCATAATTGATAACAAACCTCCACAACATGTGTTACTGCAACAAGTTCTCCTTAGCTTTTGTACCTAAATTACTCTGGATATAAAATTTTCAATAATAAAGTGCCGAGATTATCCTAGGATAAATAAGTATATAATCACATGTTCTGTATCCACTATGCTATCACAAGTATTAAGTGTTTTCTGTATTAGGACCAATCTTCAAAAAAAGAAGAAAAACAAATGAATATTCAATGACAGATCGGCTTTTTGAAGATGGGTATCAAAGATTACCTTGAAATGGGGGGTGGTGAAGGTTGCCGACGTATTAAGATGGTCCTCTGGTTTCATGTAACGCCAAGACACTCTTTTTATGTAAATATAATAAAAAGGGTAAATTGGTCATTTTACCTTAGAAGGGTAATTTGGTCTTTTGGACAGAAAAGGATTTGATTTGTAATAATATTTTGAGTTTTGGACTTAAAATGTTATAAAAACTGATTTTTGGTCATTTTACCATAAAAGGGGTAATTTGGTCATTTGACCAAATGAAGGACCAAATATGTAAAAATATTGTTTGCTTGTGACAAAAGCATAAGAAAAGAAAGTTTATTGTGATAAAACTTGATATTAGTGCCAAAAATTCAAGAAATGGAACTTAGGGACTAAATTTGCAAATATTGGAAGTATAAATAGGAGAGTTGACTCTCCTATTGGGGCTGACCATTTTTCAGCTTACGGGAAGGATTTTGGGTGCGATTTCTGGAAGATCTTTGAAGCTTGAAGCAAGAACTTGGATCAATTGTTGGAAGATGATGATTTCCAAGCAAATAAGGTAAGTAAATTACCTTTTTGGTCAAAGTTCTTGAGATGTTCTTGATGGGTTTTATGGAAACTGAAATCTGCAAATTTCAGTTATGATTATGTGTTTTAAATGGTTTAATACTTCCATTAAGTCATGCAAAAGAGGACTTAATCCAAGATTATGGAAGTAGGTTGCTATTATTGATGAATTTGAAGTTTTGGGGTTTTTGGAACTAAGAACCCTAATTCTTCCTTGATTGATTGAGTGGGTTTTAATGGTTGAAAACCTTGTCTTAATAGAAGGTTTTAGCCTAGGAACAAACCCCATACGATTAAGAACTGGATTAAGGACTTAATAGGCCAAAACTGCGTGCTACAGTGCATAAATCGCGACTGATCAGGAGCCTGCCCAGGCGCAGGGCGCAGTGCGCCCAGGATCAGGGCGGGGTGCGCCCAGGCGCAGTGCGCCTGATTCCTGGCGCAGTGCGCCCACCAGACAGGAACTTTAAAACGCTAACTTTTGTTTGGCTTGTCCGATTTAGCTCAAACTTGAACCGTAGGCTCGTTATGGTCTGAAAAGTTTGGGAAAATTTTGATATTGAGTTTTCGACCCCTCGGGGGCACTGTAGATCGATACGAATGCCCCGGTGAATAGTAAAACTCATGAAAAGATGGTAAATGGAAAGTTTATCATCTAGGGATGGTTTATAGTTGCATAATATTGGACTCTTATGTATCAGAGCCAATTTAGATGATTATTAACCTATTATCATTTAATATGAAATGGATAAATAGGTATGGGACAAAATGGTTGTGGTGCACGCAAAGGCAAGAAACAACCGGGATTTAAATGCAGCTAACATCCAGGTGAGTAATCTCACTGATATTATATATGATATATGATGATTGAACTGTTACAGGTTGAAACGGCTTCGAGGGACGAAAATGAAAAGTGTAAAAATATATGTAAAAGACAAGACCAGATATGCCGTGAGTCATTGCGATGACAAGAACGGAGCTGTGAGTCAATACACACACACATATATATATATATATATATATATATATATATATATATATATATATATATATATATATATATATATATATATATATATATATATATATATATATATATATATATATAATTTGTGATATGACAATACCAGATAAGCCGTGAGTCTGTTATAGACAAGAACGGAGCTGTGAGTCAGTAATGCGACAAGACCAGATAAGCCGTGAGTCATTGCGATGACAAGAACGGAGCTGTGAGTCCACTTTAATTAGGCAAGACCGGATAAGCCGTGAGTCATTGCGATGACAAGAACGGAGCCGTGAGTCTAGGCAAAAGCGGGACAACCTGTGAGCCATAAATGATTATAAAATGAAATGAAATTAACGGTGCGGCCTATAAGGCTATGATATTTGGTGCAGCCTATACGGCTATGATATTGTTACAGGCCTATAATGCTATGATATTTGGTGCAGGCTATACGGCTATGATATTGTTACAGGTACATGGTGCGGCCTTTTGGCTATGATATCGGGTTATTAAACCCAGCTGGTGCGGCCTGCGGGCTATGATTTATTTATTGATAATGTTTTGGTGTAGCTTATATAGCTATGACACAGGGTGCGGCTTACATAGCCATGAAATACGATGCGGTCAATTATGACTAAGAAATATGGGACAGAAATGTATGCAAATAACAACTCGTGAGACTATGCGATAGGATGTGCAAATCCTAAGACATATACGGTTAGCCAGAATGGCTAGGAACTTGGAACCAATATCCAGACAGAGATATACGGTTAATAGATTTATCATATATAGGAAATTATATATGAATGTATTCTTATACGTGTTATTTGCAGATACGATTACTCACTGAGTTTTGTAGCTCATACCGTTTGTTAAATGTCCCTGCAGGTTAGCATAACCCTGATAAGGGTAAGGATAAAGTCCGTGACTCAAGAAGTGGACTTGTAGATGCTGTCAGTAGCAGCCCGACTTATAAGGAGGTTACTATATTTATATACTCCTTGATACGCTTGTACCCGTTTTTATTAAAATATACCCCTTTGTTTATGGTTTTAAGTACTAAAACCTATGTTTTAAATGAAAAATTTTCAGGGGTGTTTTTGTTTTAAAAGCCGGGTGTTACATTTCAATCGAGTGTACAAAAAGGGAGAGGGGTTTACTGGGAATCAATTTGGGGAGGCGATTTGACAAACGTGAATAGGCAAAATTCTGATTTTAAATATACAGTTCAAAATTTTACGTACCCCGAAGATTTAAAGAATTGAATTCTAGATGAGAGAATAGCGACCTCATTTTCTGATCTTCCTGTAGCGTCCATCAAGTAGAGAGAATAGCCACCTCCTGGTAAATAGACCACAAACAAAATCGGTTGACAAATCATAAGCCTGTAAAGCATAACAACCTCAATTTAGTGTAATAGATTGAGCGAAAGAGATAAAGGCGAGAAAGAAGGATGAATTACAGGTTTAGCACAAACCAATCCGCGGTTCTATTGAATATCTAGATCGAGAAAGGGGGAAGGGTAGGTTACAATGACAAAGAATTCTTCAAATATGGTTTCCTGCATCTTGTATTGTCATCGGTCCATGACCTGCATACTGCATTTGAATCCAGAGGAAAACGAAATTGGGGAAAAGAAGAGTTATCGAAGGAAATCCGGGGAGACGATCTTGCTAATGAACACACAAATCTTGGCGATCAAATAAGGATAGGATTACATCCCTGATTCCTTGCTTCCGTTTCCTAAATTATTGGCATTAAATGGGTTATTATTTAAGCGGGAATTAGAAGTAGAGAAGTCTAAAAATCTGCCACGTGGCAAAATATAGCTCTAAAAAATTGCTATGTGGCGTATAGAGCTTTCTTTTATTATAATAGATAGATTTTTCTAGAGAGTACTCTAAATTTTTTTATATTTTATTTTTATACATTATTAAACATCAAAGGATTGTAGTTTTATCAAAAGTTGTATATTTTTATAAGGCAAAATATATAATAGGATTTAGCCACTTGAATATTTTCTATTATGATTAAGTCGTTATAAACGTTGTTACTTATGAAAATTTGTCTATTCAAGATGAAAAAGTGGGTTTACTTATGTAAGTTAACGCGAAACTCGCCCCTCTTTGTAAGTAGGCATATAAAAATTCATTTCGTTCATTGTAAAAAATACACATATTTTGTTTTATCTAATCATTAAATGTTGATGCAATAAAGTAAGGTATTTAGAAAGAATAGAAAGGGTGCCTTGAAATTGAAAAGAATACATAAACTAATATCAATTAGACTAAACTACATTGTACGTCGCTGTGGTTTGGTGTTTTTATAGTTTTGGACAAAAAGGAATGTTTTTCATTTTAGGCTAAACTATTACCACCACCTCTCTCTCTCTCTCTCTCTCTCTCTCTCTCTCTCTCTCTCTCTCTCTCTCTCTCTCTCTCTCTCTCTCTCTCTCTCTCTCTCTCTCTCTCTCTCTCTCTCTCTCTCTCCGAATGGCTCATTGGATTATATGTTTGTTCGGGTAATTTAACTTTTTTATGTTGATTAGTAATATTAGGTAATCTACAATTTGTTTGTGTTTGTGGAAAAAAGTATACGTGTTTGTATGTTTTTTATCCCCTAACTTCTGTCAAATTACCAATATAATATTTTGTTTTAATCTATGCTTTTATAGTTTCCTGTGTAGTTGGTTGGGTTAAGACTTAAGATAATGAAAATTATCTCATTTGCTCTATTTGTCTGTATTGTAGCATAAAGTAGTTATGATGGTTTTGTTGTTTGGAAAGTTATGAAAAAGGCAAAAGGAAAGATGCGCGGGACAATTCTTCGTTCCCTGGTCAGAAAACAACCCTTCTACAGCAACCATTCGAGATCTGAAGATTTAACATGTTCACACTCAAGACTCAAGAGTTTGAGTATATTGCCATCACTGGTAAAAAGCTATAAGTCCATCGCTATTGTTGGTGGAAAAAGTAAAGTTAATTGTTATTAAAGTGAAAAGTCTTAAATATTTTACCATTATGGTAAAAAGTTGTAAACGCATTGCTATTATTGGTAAAAACAATAAAGTTAATTGCTATTAAGACAAAAAGTTGTATGTACATTGCTATTGTTGGTAAAGAGAATTGTAAAGAGAAGTACACAAAATAATTTAAGAAAAAAGAGGGACCATATCGTGGCCGTCAATTGTTATTTGTTTTTCACAAATGGAATCAAATCCCGCCGTATATGAGTGGATACAGTTTTATGTTATGTCAAGCAAGGTTAATAGTTTTCTCCAAACGGAATTGTTTAAACAATATCTTAGCATATAAGTTTCAAGTTCAAACTTTATTATTTAATATATGTAAGAAATAATAAAGAATGTATTTAAGAACAAAGAATTGAACTGGAGGTATCTTTACTTGATTTTTTTTCAAAAAAATATCATATTCTAAGTTTCTAACACACAAATGCAATTATTGAAAGCATATAGACATGTAAAGAAGACTGATAAGGTGATCAACCTTTTTTTAACTCTTCACCCTTTATGATAGAAGTTACTTTTAATTAAAAAACACAAGTTCAATGCTTTCCAAGTGATACATATTTAAAGTTCTCCGATGTAAAGTTGTTTTTATTTAATATTCATGTATAATAATTTAAATTTCTGTTTCTATTTTCAAAAAGAATAGATTGTTCTAATTTTATCACTAAAATATAATGGTTTGATGAAAAATCAAATATCATAACTAATATATATTTTATCTTATTACAAGTTTACTGTTTTATCCATATAATTAGCAAGAATATTTGTCACAAAAGCATTAATGGAAATAAAACAAAAAACTTATTAACAAAAACCAAAATTTGTGAAGAAGAAAATATTTCAGGTCCAAAAACTTTTGCAAATTAATTAAATTTGACTGATAGTTTTATAAATATTTGTATTATATATAAAAATTTGTAAAATATGAATATTGAATACAGCTCCAAGCCCTGGTTCTCGTCATCGATGGAACCTATAAATACGCAATCAAAATGGTGCATGCCTTGCGTTCTTCCTTGCACTGATCACCGTCCTCGATCGTATAATCACTTATTGCTTTCCCCTAGAAACACCCACATATATCAACTTCTTCAGCTTGTAAGAGAACTTCCCCGCGGTGGGCGCCACCCTTAGACATGCTGTTAACTTTTCAGATCATCTCTTTTATCATCCTGGCGGTGGCTTTAGCGTCAGTCAAAGGATTGGATCTTGACGACACCACTATGAACCCCACAGTCTCCGGCGGATCACCTGATGACCAAATCAAGTGTGGTGGTTGCCCTTGTAATAATCCTTGCTACATTACTAGTCCTCCTCCTCCTCCACCGCCACCACCATCACCACCACCACTCAAGATCCCGCCTCCAACACCCGGCCTGAACTGCCCTCCCCCACCCACCGGAGGTGGATATGCACAGGGTCCTCCTTCATACATTTACATAACTGGTCCACCGGAAAATCTGTATCCCGTCAACCCGTATTTCTCTGGCGCCCACCGCAACTTCTGGATTGCGCCGCCGCTTCTGGTGATGTTTGGATTATTGTGTGTGCTGACTGTATCCTAAATTCGAAAGAATCTAGCTATTAGGATTTGATTGCTAGGCGATTAATCTTTACATAAGAATCTTTTTGTTTTTGATGATTGCCTTAAATAGGGATAAGATTTTCTTACTTTAATTAATAACCATCTTCATCTTCTTGTTCCACCATGTTATGATTTTTATCACTAATGAAGATTAATGCTAAATGCATGCTAATGTCTTTTTTCTAGAAAAAAGTTGTAGATAATTCCACAGGCAACAGTGTTTTTCTAATGTTTTTTTGAAAAATTACACACCAAGGGTGTTTTAATAAAAGCAGAGTGTTTTCATTCCTTTTCATTGGATAGTTGATAGAAACCTAAAATTTTGTGTTATTTGTATTAGCCGGGTGAAAAATCATATTCATGTCGTCCAGAGTAGAGGTGACAAAATCTGACACGACATAAACTCGACAGTCAATAAACGGGTTTGGACAGGGCGAATTTAAGTATGGCAAAGGTGGGTCCCTGGAACCACCTAAATCAAAAAAAAATTATACCAGTTTTATATTATTAATAAATTGTGACCCACCTTAAATCTAATTTAGGACCTATGTTAATTTAGATTGCTAAAGTATTCTCACCGTCATCCACCATATTTAGCCTAAATACCCAATTTTAAATACATAATTAAAATGCATATCTTTCAGTGTTGCAGAAATCGGCCTTGGCGGCCGATTAATCGGTGATTAATCGCTTGGCGGTCTTCAACCGATTACGATTAGGCCTAATCAGTCAGCTTGACGGTTTACTGCAAAAATCGGCCTTGGCGGCCGATTAATCGGTCTTGGCGGTCATTTTTTCAATTTATTTATTTATTTATTTTTTATTTATTTTGTTTATTTTAAATGGCGACACAAACACTCTCAAATAACTCAAGAAAAACTAAAAAACAATCAATATTAAAAAATAAAAATAAACAAATGTATAATATTTGATGTGTATTTCGGAATAAAATGAATCAAACTTTGCTATTTTTCATATTTATATATTTTTAAATGAATTCATTTATAATTTAGGGTCTCCGACTAATCGTCGATTAATCTGATTAATCCCTTAACCCCACTCGACCGCCAAGCTACCGTCAAGCGATTTTTCCAACCTTGATATCTTTAAATCAAAGCGTACTTCACCTAATAAACAAAAAAGATGGAATAATTTTTTCCGGCGGTGATCAAAATACGTTAACCTATTTGCGTCAAATGGAAACACAAAAGAAAACTTCTTCAGTTTTGATCAATAATTTTTCCGGCAACGACCAACAATTAAATTCGACAAAAAAAAAGGTATCGATCAAACAACTTCGTTCAGCCATTTCCTTCAGGTTTGTCGTTTGCTTAATTGTCATTTACTTCTTTAGTTCTTTAACACTTTGACATTTTGATTGTAGATTTGGATTGTTATTTGTTACAGAAATAAAAAAGAATTGAATCGTCGATTGTATCAAAAATCAAAATCAAGATTCAATCAAAATGTATTTGTTCAAGTTTTTAAAAAAGAAAGATGAAAAATCAATAGATGAAGATAATGAGGAACATAAGTATATGAAAGTTGATTTAAATTCGCTACCTTTTCATCCTATAGAACGGCCAAGTATGGAGTACTATCATGTGAATCAAAATTTTGAAATTAGAAGGGCATACCTGCAAAAAGGGCCTTACCAACCTCAAAACCATAATTTTCTACAATTTGATTTTGGAGGTAAACCTCGAAGATTTAATCGATCTTGGTTTGATGATAACAAATATTGGTTAGAATATAGTATAAAAGAGGACGCCACAACTACATATAAGTATTATTAAAATATTTTGAGGTATATGACCCGACCCGACCCGACCCGCTACCACATATAACTGTTGGATATATATTATTTTGAGGTATACGACCCGACCCGCTACTACATATAAGTATTGTTGATTCTTTCATTTTTATCGGCTTCATTTAATTAGGGACTAGGAACCACTTTTTTTTATTCTAGATTCGCCACTGGGTTTGGGTAAGAGATTTCAACACGTTTAATTAAACGGGTTGACATAACACGACACGATTATTAAACGGATAAGGTTAGGGTTGAGAGTTTCGACTCGAAGATGACATAAACATGATCAGTTAACTTATATGCAAGTTTTTTTAATTTTTTGGATTAATTATATAAACCTAAAACAAAAAAAAATATGAATAAAAAACTTTGGGTTCATTCATTTTGTAATATAATAACTGTTGGGAGCGGAAGCACCAACAAACACGACTAAGCACTTCGACAAACAATCTCTCACATGACTATCTAGACAAATACGTAATACATCAAAGGGAACTGAGAAACACAAGAATATAAAGTGGTTCACCCGACAACCAGTCGAGCTACATCCACTGTGAGAACAAAGAGAATATTTACATTGATAATCTTCAAAGCTTTACAATAGAGATTCTATGACTATCCCTACACAATGTTCACAACTAGAACATTGGACAAATTATATTGAGTAGAGATCGAGATGTATAAATAGCGAAATATGGAAGGCTAAACACGCAAGGTTTTGGGCGGGAAAAGAGAAAAAGTCAAACTAGGCCTGAACCTAGTCACTTTACAGGCTGTGAAGTGACTGTTCCTTGCTCCCCATGTTGTCCCTGACACGCAGAACTGTGTCCCACGCATGTTCCCAAGATAACTCCGACAACTGATGTGACAATATTAATACTGGATCCAACCAGGCTTCGTCTCGGTTGGAGGACTCCCTATCGGTTTCCGGTTGAGTTCCTCCCTCCTGTACAAACTGTGTAACAGTCTAACTATACTTCTACGCTTCTGTCGGACTCCACTTCTACTAGAACCAACTCTCCTTTTATTCTGCCTAAACTTCGCATCGGCTGGAGGATACTGTTGTCTCATCTCTTCTGCTGCAAATGCGTTCACTACTGTGACCGTAACCCAAGCTATAACTGTCACTGTAAACTGCAAGCCGCATAAGATCCTGATGATTGGCTTCCTCGGACACAACTCCTCGCTCCGGATTAAGTTCTCACTTCGTCATAGTCCTTCGGTCTGGTAACCATCCTAAGTCACCACAGACTCCTGCTATCTATCTTGGACGCCTTCTTCGTATGCCCAATCAAGAACATGACTTATGATCCGGAAGAAGCAAGTTTGCCTCTTTCCTGCTGATCTCATGCCCTTGGTTCCAACCTTTCTGCTGATTTCCGGAAGGAATACTTCTGTTGTCATCTGGGTGAGATGCACCCGACTCTTGATACTCCTTCCAACTGTTGATTCGCTACGGTATGTCTAACTAGAGCGAAGAACTCCCACTTGTCTAAATGACTGAGGACTTGTCCAAGATATGCAAACCACAACAGCACTGGCTAGTCTCGCCTCTGTTTCTGGTTGCTTCGGACAACATATCCTCTTCGGTTGTCTTTGGACTGCTCCGGTTCGGATCAGGCTCCACATTTGCTAAACAATAACAACTTTATCTCCTAAGCCAAAACTTAATTTTTAGTTTTTCATTCTTTTAAATACTTCACATCAACTCTCTCATTCTCTTGAGCATTTATTCGCTTCTCCAACTCCTACTCTTTCCATTTTTCCCTTTCAACTTGCAACGAATTTTCCCTTTCCGCCTCCCAAATTCTACGCTTTTCAATTTTTCGCCTTTTCTTTTATGTCTCAACAACTTTTACTATTTCAACATAATACGATATTACATATTTACAAGGTCTAACCCCTAAACCCGCTAACCCGACACGAACTCGTCACGAAAATAAATGGGTTGACATGACACGACACATTTATTAAATGGGTCGGGTTAGGATTATGCTTTCTCAACCCGTTTAATGTTTTGACCTGACCCGACACGACATGTTTGTCAGGTCTAATCCGGGTGTAATTCCTTTTGTTCCGGCTTACTAACTAGTTTGCAATGAAGATTTAGTTGTTTAAAAGAAATTGTTGTACATAATTTTTTAAAAATTATTGTAGATTTCTTAAAGTTTTAGGCTTTCTTATTTTCTTATTAAATGACTCATTTTACGAGTAAAAATCAATACTATAAATCATTAGTAATTATAATTCAAAACTTTTCTAAATATTTTTCTTCCGTGATTCACAGAAATGTATAAAAGCTTCTTTATAACACAAATAAATGTGTATAGACTTCATTCTTATAAATATATAGGAACCTAGAATGCATTATAACAAATAAATATAAATCAGAAGTTTATAAGAACAAAATAAATATGAAAACCGATTTTATGAATCCAGAAGCATTGTGGGCCTTGTGGCAACTGGCAAATGTGCGAGGCCCAAATATGATATGAATTAGCTGTAGCCTGTAGGCTTAGCGGTAAGCGGTCTAGCCTGCTATTTGTGGTGGGTACATTTCATTTCTATATTAAAATGGGTTTCCTTTTATTACCAATGCAAATATTTATTTTGCCCAATTGAATAAGCCCATACTATTAATAATGGTGTATTGGTGTAAAATAATAGATGGCAAAAAACCTCCTCGATTAGAAGTGGGCTTTCGATCCGGATATCCGTATTGGATCTAACCCGGTTTGTATGAAAACCGGATTCTTCCGAACCGGTTTGATATTATAGCCGTTTAGATTGGGTTCGGATTCTAAAAATTGGTAACGAAATCCAAATAAAAACGGTTTAAAACCAATTCTCATACATAGCAGTTGGAAAATGTCTTTTTTAAATATTTTTCAACCATACAAATGGCTATGGAGTCGCTGGCTTTTTTTCTTCATAAAATGGTCATTTTGTCCATCTATGCTTAATATAAAAGGGTGTTGGCTGTGTTGGTTTTCACCACACCTCTCAACACGTTCGTTAATCTCGCAATATCTAATATTCTTGTAATCTTGGTTTTTCTTATTGTCATATCCACACGAACAACAAAATTTACTCCCACTGGATGAAAATATATATTTATAAAGGGTTTCTTAAATGACATGGAACGGATACAAAATCAGATTTTATTTTGATTGCAAAATCAAAAAAAAAAAAAAAAAAAAAAAAGTTGAACAAAATATATATAAAGAAACTATTTGTCATATCACTCAATAATACTCACCGTGAACTCATGCCAAGTATCCAAGGACCACCGCCATTTGTCAGGCTCCAAGGAAGGAGCACAATATCGTAAAACAAGAAGCAATTATATATAATAATAGTTGGTTATTGTAATTTTTATAAGAGTAAAAAATTGAATGAATCAACACACTTTCAGGTGTCAATACGATGAAGATTTATAGATTCAATATTAGCAGACAAGAAATTTAGAATAAACTATATGTTCAATTGAACAAGTCATATATCTTTATAATTCTCTATTCTACACAAATAACTTGGATAATATTTTCCATGTCTTTTTATAAGCATATTTTATGATGATAACGTTTTATATAATTTTAAATTCAAAACTAAAGTGTTTTTTATTACAAAAAAGATAAACCATATCTATAAAGAGAAAAAAATCTTAGTGTTGGTAAAAGGAGCATAAGATGCAGTGAACACTTGAGTTGAGGTGGGGTCTCGACCACTTGATGTCACCCTGCCTTTTTTACTATCGTCTTAAATGATCGGCATTTAGAGCTTTCTTCAAGGATAATATTAGACTAATCGTATGAGAAAACTCTATCTATTAATGTGGTTTTTGAAATTATTTATTTAACTCTGATTAATATTTTATGACAAAAGTATTTATTAATTTATGTCGCAACAAAAGGATTTTTTTTAAAATTATCTGAATTTGTTTATACGGTGACAAAAACTATAAGTTGATAAGTCTTTTTCTTAAAGTGTTTGCATTAACTTATATATATGTAAAATGATTAAAAATGACATAAGCACTTTCAAAATGTAAATGTTTAAGTTGATGAGAAAGTAGTATAATATTTTTCCTATGTATAATATATAAGCATTTTCAAAAAGTAAACAGCTCTTGACTAAAAATAGGTTATGAAAGACTTGTAAAAAGAATTTATGAAAAATGTTTATAAGTTTATCAAGCACATTGTAAGACTTTTTGAATTTATGAAAAGTGTTTATAAGTTTACCAGACTTGGTTCATGATACTTTAAAGATATTCGTTATGAACGCATTTATATTTATTGGTACAAGTTTTTAATGCCATATTATTATGTGTCTATATATATATATATATATATATATATATATATATATATATATATATATATATATATATATATATATATATATATATATATATATATATATATATATATATATATGTGTGTGTGTGTGTGTGTGTGTGTGTGTGTGTGTGTGTGTGTGTGTGTGTGTGTGTGTGTGTGTGTGCGCACACACAGAGACCGTTTTTAGAGCATAAAAATAATAAACTTTGATGAATTTGTTTATAGTTTTCGAAAAAATAGAATGCTTCTTTATTACTAATTAACATTTAAAACTAAAACTTTGATATTTAGATTGTTTTTGAAAAAAAAATAAAAACATATACATAACATTCATTGATGCATGTATAAGAAGATTAGTTTTTTATATCAATATTTATACTATTTAATAGAATGTAAGAAAGTATAATTGTTTGTACGTAAGCATCATTTTAACAAAAATATAAAGATGTATGCATGCATTTGCATATGTATTGATGCATATTACCTTTATACTATTAAAAAAAGAAACAAATATACAAACATATATAAGTTTTATGCTCTTTTCTATGGTATATATATTGATAAAAATAATTAAAAAAATTATGTACAATTACATAATGTTGATTTTTTATTTGTTACTACTTTAATTATTTCAAAAAAGAAAAAAAAAAACAATGTCAAAATTGATATTTTTATGCTCTACAAATTGGTATAGATATGGATATGAGTTTCTAACTATAAAAAGTTTTTTTGAAAATATTTTCTTTTTATACATTGTTTTTTATTTTCAAACACTTTATTTTTTTCGATAACAAAACTGAAAGTGCTAAAGTTTACCGGTTCTTATGCTCTAAAAGCATGTATAGAGTTTGATACACAACTACTCTTAAAAGAATTCTTTCGAATTTTTTAGTTCTTAACATTAATTATTGACAAATTATTGCTTTTTTTCGAAAACTATATTCATATACAACAAACATTATTATTTTGTATGCTCTAAAAATGACATCAATATCAATATGACAAAATAATTGATTCTTTCGTTCTCACCATTCTCACGAAAAATTATGTGTTCATTTTATATAAATTCACATAAAGTAAAAGAGTAACAATGTAACTTAACATATTTTCTTGTTTTTTTTTCATATTTTATATCTTTTTCTTCTTCATTATTTTTCTTATTTTTGTTGTATTATCCTGACCTTATCTACAATGTTCGAAAACTTCCTTTTGCTATCTCATACTCTTTTGGTTTTATTAAATCTTCTTAACTTCTCTTGGTAATAACGATCCTAAGTCCTCTTAGATTTAATGTATTGTTATGTATTTAAAACTTTTTTTATAAATACCTTTTTTTTTAACATTACAATTCAGATGTAATCAAATAACCGTTAATAATACGAGCAGATCGGGGTAATAACTCTTCTTGTCGTTTGGTCTCCACTTGTATTTGCTTTTCTCAGATAGTCGATCATATGCCGAGACTACAAGTTGGGGCTAGCCCACTTGGCTAACAAGGTGATTACTAATAAGGAGGTCATGGGTTCAAACCCTGACACTAACATAACAAGGAGTAGTTTAGGAGTAGGAGTAGAATAGATTTGCCGTTCAAAAAAAAAAAAAACATAATTCTTGAAATATCATCAAAATCACAAATTTATCAATAAATGAAATTTGGCATGCCCCTAGAGTTCTGTTTCCATAAATATATTGATGAATAATGTAAGAAAAATCAATTTGAATATCGATCACCCTTCTGTGATCATTTTATTTGTTTTTCCAAAATTACCATATTCAAATTGATTTCTCCATTTGGATAATCTTGTTTCACTTTTATCACATCCTTCAAACTCTTCAAAAGTTATACCTTTGGTTGGTAAACCAAACATTTTGTGAACCACTTCTGTTGAGAATTGTAACTTTCCATTTTGTAAATTCACAGATAGTGTGTAAGAGGAAAAATTATCAACTAGGAAACATTCTAATTTTTAGCGATAGTTGATTAATTTTCATCCTTGGAAAGGCTCTAAATCCCATTTTCTCAACTGCATTCTTTTGATTGTCTGATAATGTTTGAATTGCTAAGAATATTGAATGAGGTGATATTCGTGAGCTCAGAGACTAGTAAGTGTCGTTTGATTCCTTCTTACTATTCAGTAAAGTATCACTATTGTTGATTATTTTATGTTTATTGCCAATTCTTTAGACACTAAACCTTTGTTTCTCAATTTCCACAGTTGCATTTACATATTTAGTCTCCTGACATTGTGTTATCATCTACCACTTATTTTCTTTTGTGTCATCTTTTAAATGCCTTCTTGCTAAAATGACATTATTTTAAATTATTCATGATATGCTTGTCAATAAACACCTTACATCAACAAAATACCAAGACCAAACACTTTCAGAGACACTTGGGGTTACTCCTTTAGCCTATTTTTTTTTTTTTTTTTTTTGGTAACGGAGGAACCCAACTAACCCATCCTTTGGATGACCCAGCTGAGCCAACCTCCGGGGTGCACTGAACCCCCCGGTAGTGCCCGTGCTCCCTTTTAAAGCATCCCCATTGGGGAGACCGGTGGACATCCCTGATTGAAACCTGTGGGAATCGAACCCTGGACCTTCTCTATGAGGGGCAAGAGCCGTAACCACTAGGCCATCGGGAGATGGTTTCCTTTAGCCTATTATATCCTATATCCATGGCTCTGATACCAAAAGACGTTAGAAGCGTGTTCCTAAAATAGAAACACTTACTAAATAAAAGTGTTGTTTTTTATATATAATAGATAGAATGTTCTTATAACTAAAAGCTTTTATTAAATTAAAACAACATAACATCATACATAAACAATTACAAGATTAAAGAAAAGAAAACTTACAATCTGCATCCATGAATATGAGATCCTCACAAACTTCCTATACGACCCAAAATTCCCGAGTACTGATTTTAGAACATACTAATCCCAAGTACCGAACCAACTTTAGATGTACTGGGTACCGGTACCGATACCGGGTATGGTACCGGTATTTGATACTAGTACCGAACCGAGTATGATTCCATGAGATGGTTAATAAACAGCATGAACTAATAATCTTTGGGACATTAGTTTTGCATTGAGAATTTGAATGTAGATAGTTTGAAAGTACACACTCTCAGGTATACAGTAACCATCAAGAACATTTAATTTGCTTTTTAAATTACTAATAATTTAATTAATTGTAATAAATTGAATCAATATTGTATTTAAAAAATGTTTATTTTATTCGTACCCCCATAAAATAAAACACATACATAAAATTATTATATGTACATACCATGATTATGTGTGTTAAGGTATATATAACAGTATAACACCATCCTTAAAAGAACCTTCACTATTTTCCCTTATTTGATGTTTGGATAGGAGGAAGTACTTCCGGGTGCGAAGTCTATAGCCTCTTAAAAAAAAAATTGGAAAGCATTATCAAGGTTTATTAAAAAATGAATTAAAACCTATAAATCTTAATACATGCAGATCGAGCCAACTACAGTGGGCTTTTTAAATCACAAATTTCAAACTATTAATTAAGATTTGTATTTTGATGTTAAAGTCATTTTAAAAATATATTACCGAATATAATCAAAAACCTATTTATTGGATTTCACACAGAAAATAAAATTATCTTATTTCTTCTCAATTAAAATTAGTCTTGTCAAAAAGTTATTTGTCATGTAGTAAATAACTGATGTTTTATAACATTGGATTATATATATATATATATATATATATATATATATATATATATATATATATATATATATATATATATATATATATATATATATATATATATATATATATATATATATATAAATTAGGTTTTATAAATTTTATCGATAAAGATAGACGACAAAGTTAAAGAGGGCAAAAACCTATTGATTTGGACACTATCCAATCTCTCCTTTATTAATAATAGACACTGTGATTTAAGCAAGCACCACATGACGATCGCGTGAGTTTGGCTATCAAAAGGTGGACAACCTTTTATTTTTAAAGAAATAATATATATTTATATTTTCGTTATCACAAATTCACAATGTTAACTTTTTAGAATATTTAGTTACATTAGTTGAGGTGATAATTTTGTCAACTTTTTTTGGTGCGAGTTACTTTTTGCTGTCGACTATAGTTGGTAAATTCAGTACAATCTACTTAGTTGATGTATAAAACGATTATTCAGAATTTAGAATATATATACAGTTACATTAGTTGAGGAATAATTTTGTCAATAGTTTCTTGGTGCGTGTTAATTTTTTCTGTCGGCTATATGTGTTGGTATATTAGGAGGTGAAACTCACGATAATCCAGAATTTCGTGTATGTTCAAAGTAAAAAGATTATATATAATGTTATTAAGTCTATTTACATAAAAAGGAAATTTATTGTTTGTTTAAAGAGTTAGAAAAAAGGCATAATAAGTTTAATAAAATATAAAGATATGTTTAACATTGATGATAACTATGTATAATATTATAATAACATGTGTTGTTTCGGTAATTCAGTCGGACCTCAAAAGATAGGATAGACTTTTTTTTGGTGCAGTCATAAACCGGATATAAAGAATCATAAATGTAAAAGCGAATTTTAAAAATATGTTGCATGTTTTTTAGGTATGGGTATTTAGGAGTATGTAACTGATCGAAATAGTTGTAGCTTAAAAATGTACATTAAATTGTCACATTTATAATTTCATTTCATGTATAGATACATTAATTTAGATCGTCTAAAAATATTTTTGAGAGATCTATATTTATATAACTCTTATAATAGAGGTCATTCTTGAATGTGGATCAAGATAACTCAAATACTTGCACCATATTGATTTGAAACCCCCAAGACTTTTCAACTTATACTATTTAATGTCTTTGATGTTTTGGCTATATAAGAACATCATTTTCCATGCTTGGTTACTCTTAAGAACATCATTTCTCATGCTTGGTTTCTCATGATTCTTTTTTCTCTTTCCAATTTATTTTTGGAGAATGTGTGGAAGTTTAGTACAAAGTTGTAGTCATCTTATTTGTAAAACGAAAAGTTCAATGATGATCTTCTTTGGGTATATCAAAGATTTGAATGTTTCAACTTTTCCAATGGTTCTAAACATGGTGATGCGCCTCTACGAATCTACCACGGCCACTTTTGAGGAATCTGCGTTGATGAAAGAAAGCAAGTTAGTATGCTTAGAGAATTTGAGTATTTTAAACATGAATAAGAATCTTATTTTCCATGGTTAGTTAGTATCATTTGTTTTTCTTATGTTTCCAAATCCATATCTATATAACTTTTATGTAGAGTGGGTCACAATGTTGGAGTTTATAGTCATATATGACGTGTAAGAGAAAAAATTATCATGAAATACGTTGTAAGAACCCAAAAATGTTGGCAAAAGTATAAAATAAACATATGTGAAGTTTTGGTTGAATTATGTCTAAATAATAGAATTTTGTGTAAAAAGAGCAAAAATGGTATTTTGGTAATTTTCAGTTTCTATTATAAAATGAAAATAATCATATTTTCATTAAGGATGATATATGTAAACTATATTAAAGTTATAAGGATGAAGTATGAATACTGAAAATGTAAAAGTGAGTGAAAAGTACAAAATGACCAAAAAGGGCATTTTCGTCATTTTGAAATATTTAACCTCATAACGAGATTTTTATGTGTTAGAATGTCATCAATGTGTAAAATAAGTTTATAAGCGGGGTAAAACTCTAAGACTTAAAAGTTCCAAGAAATAAAGAGAGTTTTATACCTTATGTGAAAAATATGAAAGTAGAGGGACCAAAGGGTCATTTCCTCAAAGATGAGTAGTATAAATAGGAAAAATATCTACATAAGCATTATTGTGAATGAGTTCAGCAACGGGAGAGGATGAGGATAATGGTTATTAAGGAATTTGTGATGGTTTTGTAGCTAGCCATATGATATGATCGAATTACTAGCATTTCTAACACAAGCAAGGTAAGAATATGTCCTATGTTGTATAATTCGTAGAAAAATCATACGATGTCCAAATCAGGCGATTCCAGTGCCCATGGTTTCGTCTCGATGTCTTTTTCAGTTCATCAGTTGGGGTCCAGACCTCATTCCGTCGTTTTCTAGGGTTTTGAACCCGATTTCCATGAGTATGATTTCTGTGTACAATTGTGTTGTGAAATTCTTGTAAAATCGTGTGTTCACTGGATTGTTCTGAAATTTTGTGTGGAGAAGAACCTTTTCAGGAGCCATACTCGACCAAAAGGGATTGACGCAGTTCATTGTTTTGGTTTGGACTTTGGTATGTGCAATCAGACCTCCACAGATTGGTTGCTGCACACCTAGGTCAACTTGTGGGATTTTTAATTCCCAAATGGTTCATAGTTTATGTCTGAAAATTTTATGGGAAGTTCATCCTCATATCTAGTATGTTACATCCAGAGGGCTTGATCCAATTCCATTAGGAAGCTAGGGTTCCAATGCCTTCTTTTTGACTGAACCAGAATTGTCGTTGTGCACATTGTCCTTGTTGCACGATTTTTAATTCTCAGTTGGCTTATGCTTTGAGTTTGATTTTTTGATGAGAGCTTTATCTTCATGTCTAGTGTAACTCATCCAAAAGGCTTGACTTATTTCCTTTCAGAAGTCAGGTTGTTGGACAAATCTTGTCAACTTATGCTGAGTTGTGACAGAAATGTTGCTGCTCATTTCCTTCATATTGTATGATTTTTAATTCTTAATTGGTTTGTCTTTTGGGTCTGAATTTCGGAGGGTAGCCTATTGGTTATATCTAGTATGTCTATGTAAGAGGGTTTCCCTTGATTCCATTCCCAAGTGGAATGGAATTGGTGATTCCTCCGTTAATCCAGATTTGTGACAGATTGCACTGTCAATCTTGTTACTTATTTTCTAAGGTCTTAGAGTGTGATTCAAGTCTCGGTACCTTCTCGAGACTTGTCATGTATTGTGTCTACTTTTCAGAATGCTTGAGTTTGTGTCATTCGGGTTTCTGAGTTGGGAGTTATGGTCAATTCTTTGACCATGCGTCTTAGATGTTAAAATCTAAAAATGAGTTAATAATGTGATATTAATCTATTACGATGTAGATTAAGAGGTCTTTAATTGTTACTAAGGCCTAGCTTGTATTAACTAGAATGTTAAATGAACTCCTTAGGTATTAAGGAGTAAAGTTGAAGGAAAGGAAAACACAACGGGAAGAAGTGATTCTGGTTAGACTTCTCTAATTCGACAATGTGAGTATGTGTGGATTTTCCTAGTACATAGCAAAATGATATTTTCAGAAAATGAGATTTCCAAATGCTTTTAAATATTAAAGTTTGGTATCAGTTTTGAAAGTAGCTCTATACGTGAGCTAAGTGTTTTAAAACAGATTTTGAAGAAGTTTAGTTTCTGAGGTTATTTTGAAAGAAGCTCCATATGTGAGCTTAAGATGTTGAAATTAGTTTTCAAAGTGATTTTGATTATGAGTCAAAGAGTTTATAAGTTTGAGTTTATTGTGTCCATATTTGACCAATTTGAGATGAAGTGAAGAAAGTAATAAATTAAGAAATCAGAGCAAAGAAAGTAGTAAGAGTCAGTTATCCGGACTAGGATCACCCACATAATCGGGAAATCTGAAGACACTACTGGGATGATACCTCCCGTCGCGAAGTAGTTGTCTAGCTTAGCATAACCTTATGGTTGGATTTGTTCTAAGCCATGAAGGGGAGACATAAGTAGCACAACCTTGCGGGTGGATCTGTTCCGTCCCGTGAAGGGGAGTTGGTAATATGAATTAAATTAATTCATGAGTTCAGCTGGTCTTTAGAAAATGAGAAAGAAAGCAATTTTTGAGTTTTGAAAATGAGAAGAAAAGCAGTTTTGAGATTTATTATAAAAATCAGTTTTAAGTATTTTACTTGTTAATATTACAAGTTTTGAGTAAAGGAGTTTTGGGTCTAAAACCCATATTACTCACGAGACTTTATGTCTCACGTATTATTTGTTTTTAAAATGCTATGTACTTAGGTGGGAAGAGCAGAAGCTAGGTTACTTCATAAGCTTTGAAGTTGGGACCAGTGTAACATACAGATAAGTTTAAGTTATGGCTTTTGTATGCAGTCTATAATACCCCGTATGAATAAATTTGTAAAAAAAATTTAAGTGACTTTTTACAAGTCGTGTATTGTAAACTATATTAATTTATGGTTTTTTTGAGAAAGGGGTGTTACATACGTAATGGGATACGATCTTCAATTCTATCAAACATTTAAAGGACACAATTATACGTTTGGTGTAAACTGCGGTGATGTTTGTTATTAAAAGTTAATTGATATTGTGTTTTTATAAATACACGATAAACTAAGAAATTTTCTTTGTATTGTTTTTTATCAATACATGATAGAACACTCTAAATTTTTGACCCACTAAATGAATTAACCGCACATTGTTGAAATGATTTTAGGCAAGATTTGCGATTGAAATTTAATTATTTCACATGTTATTGTAGAAGAATCGACTATTTGAAAATTTGTGGTATCTATTCCACTTTTCAAGTTACTTTTTAGTTTAAAGTCAATAATTGGTTTGAAGTTTCTTTTTTCTGATTATATATATATATATATATATATATATATATATATATATATATATATATATATATATATATATATATATATAACTCTTATAATAGAGGCCATTCAAACATTGTGGTTCAAGATAAACTAAATACTTGCACCATATTCATTTAAAACTCCTTCAACACTTCAACTTTCACTAATTAACATCTACCACTCAAGAGTTTCTCTAACTTATATCTTAATTAATCACTATATCTCAAGAGTTTTATAACTTATGATATTGAATTGGTACTTATGACACATATTGCTTAGTAGATATATAAATAGTTGACATAGCTAGATGATGTTGTTAGAGTTTAGAAAATAGTATGGAGGAGGTTATGACTCGATAATACATAAAAATCTACATTGGGAGGGGTGTGTGTATTTGTATGTAACGAAATAGAAGTACGCGACTTTAGAACATGCCATTTTGTATAAGTCAACCTATTTATTATTAGGTTTTGTTATTGTTCATGTGGTGTTCTTAAGAGCTACATTGAAGATTCCGAGTTCAATGAATGTATTTATATAAAAATACATGTGTATGAAATATGAAGATGTTAAATGTAGGTAAATATGAGCTTGATCATTTTTTTTATTTCCTATATGTATTGTTTCTTGATAAATACGAAATAAAGTTGAATGTATTTTTTATTTGTTACAAATATAAAAAAATTACCTTATAAAGTTGATTTTTTGACTTATAAAACTTCTTTATTATTCCACTTACAATGCTATCACTTTAATTTTAATATAATATACTTCTTTATTATTTTTAAATATACCGTCATATGTAAAACATTATCATTTTAATATCACAACTTTTGAATAATTGATATATTATAGTTAATTCGTTAATTTAAATCTAACGTTAAAGAGAAAACATAAATCAAAATTTTATTAAACATAAAAGAAAATCCAAAAACTATTTTTTAAATAGCTAAACCTTTTAAATGTAAAACCTAAATTGAAATGCCAAATTAATTAAAATATTGTGCAAAATCTATTTTTATAATCATGTAAAGTTTTTAAAAAAATGTAGTTTTAAATATAACTAACAATAATAATAGTTAAATTTAACATTTAATTAAAATTACATTGTTTCCTTATAAGCATAAAATAATGTTTGATATTGGAAATAATCATGATCAAAATTTAAAAAATAGGCAAATAAGTTATTTTCAAATTAATTGAGCATAACAATAGTTAAAAATAATACTAATGATATATTATATTTAAATTGATTCACGTGCAAACTACAGGTAAACGTCATTGGAATAATGTCGTTCTAAAATATGCTATCTTAATTAATTAATCATACATATAATTAAAAATAACATTAAATTGAATAAAATTCAAAATAGTTACTATGTTTTATATCGACTTAAAAATAAAAATAATTATTTCAATGTTGGTATAAGTCATCCAAAAGAATATGGTGCAAGATATGTTCTCTATCTTAAACCATATTCAATTGAAAATCTTAACTATTCAACTTTCTGCTATTTAACTACTACATTAATTTATTTAAATGCTAAACCTCTTTATCTTTTAACTAATTAACTACTACAACCCAAATTTTTTTAATTTATGGTATTTAAGTGTTACTTATGACTTTTTGGTTAATATAACTGTATACATATAGTTCACATAACTAGATTAAGTCGTTACAGTTCGAAAAATAAGATGTAGGAAAAAAATGAGTTGAGAACACGCAAATATACTTTGAATGTTCCTATTTATTTATACTAAAACAAAAAGTCGAATTTTTTCTAATAATAAGTGTAATATAAATATATTCATATATTTTTATTAAATATTTTTCAATTAAATGTTTTTTATTAAAAAAAAATGAAATATTATATATGTTAATTTGATTAAAGTATTATTTTGATAATACAACATTTCAACTCCTACGTAGTAATTATTTATCAATTTGAAGCGTACCTCAGAAAATTATTAAATGATATTATTACAGTTACGAGTGTCACAGAAAATAATCAACAATAATATGTTTATCATAGACTACATATATGTTATTATTACCATCTGTTATTTTATTTTTATTTTTATTTTTGAGATAATCATTTAAATGTATTTCCTAATGTTTTTAATGTTGACATGTCTATAGTAATTGACTTAAAAAACATGATTATGTTTTTTGTTCGAATTTTGGATGATAAATTATTATTTATACATATGACATGATCGATTTATATTTGGTTTTGCATTTTTTTTCATTAGATTTCATGTATTTATATTCATATTTGATCTGTCAATATATTTTGTCCTTATAAGTTTACTCCTGCGCAACGCGCAGGTATACGCTTAGTATATAAATAATATAAGGGCAAAATGCAGAAAAACCCAACCTTTTATGAGGTGATATGCAGAAAAACCCTTCTTTTATTATTTTGTTCACAAAAACACAATCATCTTTATTTTACCTTTAAAAAAACCAAAATTAAGATTTTTACCTACAATTGCCGGTTAGATTAATTACGTGGCATAAACATTTAAATATTAGCTTACATGTGACTGATACTTCCACCTCACCGACATTAACCACATTCAGCTCGTCTTGCACGTTCACGATGTATCAAGCTTGGTTGTATCACCTTCATGCGGCTCGGTGTGAATGCTTCGATATCAGGAAGAATAAAAATATCAACGTCCAAAGTCCAAACTTCACACTACGGCCCTACTATCACCTTCATGCGACTCGGTAGACATGTTGTTTCGATGCAGGTCTACCCAGTAAGCTATACCAGGTTTCGATTACTCTCCTAGTCTCCTCCATTGTACACTGGTCCTACCTCCGAGGAGAACCTTCGTAAGCATAAAGAGTTTCCTAGCCCTTCCATATTCTGCTTTTACAAGAAACCAGTGGGTGGTAAGCAACGTTTCAGACAGAATAATCATTTCAACAAGCCCTAATTACAGCCTTTACAGTCATCACCGTATGAAGACTTTCCTGTGCCGACGTTATAAAGGAACAATTCGTTCACCTCGCTTCTCTTTCATGATTCTTCAACTATTGCTCATCATCATCATCATTCTGCAACTCCGGCAACGGTGTACAAAAAAGTAACGATATTGGGTCGTCAAGATTGGTAAGGTCGTCTTTAATGGATGAGAAAGGGCGAGAGAAAGATGGATGTTTGCCAAAGGAAGAATGAGAAACCAAAGCCAGGTAGACCCACCGGTTGAGGTTCATGAACACGAGATATCAACAGATTCATTTGTGGTTGGCGTTGACAAACCAAACATTAAACGGATCGTGTGATAAAATTAAATGGATACAAAGATGTTTCTGGAACCGGTTACATCCATACCAGAAACAGATTCCCCAGATGTGTTGGACGCTGGTGGACCTAGCCCGGCATCCAGGTGGACTAAATCGCCAGAAGCCGTTAGAGTGAGCATTGCATTGAACTTGACTTGATGATTCCGATTTGCTAGACGACTTGTTGGAATTCGATAGAAGGTTGAATTATTCCAGATCCGCTATTGGTTTGCAAGATGAAGACGACGAAGAGGTAAGAGCCCAAGAGGTGCAGGTTCCATTGCAGTACATGCGTATCGGGGTCCAAATGATCCTTTAAGGAGGATGGTTGTGAATGTTAGTGCAGGTAGTGTTGAGATTTGGGATGGGGTAGTCTACGGCACGACGGCGACTGAGCAGGTAAAGATCAACCCCTAAATATTTGCCAGCAATCACAAGGCCCTTTCCACGTATTCATTAAAAATAAATAAAATGCCACATATTTAAAAATATGTCACGTATTTAGTGTTACCGGTTAATTCCGGTCGATACCAGAAAAAAGGGTAAATCTAAACGGTAAAAAATAATTGATATGGTTTTTTGAACAAAATAATTAAAAATGGGTTTTTCTGCATATCACCTCATAAAAGGTTGTTTTTTTGCATTTTGCGCATAATATAAATTATTTTGCTGATGATGTGTGATATATTCGTCAACATCGTGATGAATAATGTTATAAAATTAGATATCAATACATATATCGGGTCCAAATAATTTTTTGATCAATATGATAACAATTTTATAGATCAGATAATAACTAATTTTTATATTCACTTAAATAATATAATGTTTGGAAAGGAAAGGAAAATATATTTTACATGACATAATTTCTAATAAAAATGAAACAATGTGTTAAATAATAATATTTTTAAGAGTATATTCAAATATAAATAATTTAGAATTTAAAAAATATATATACATAAAAATTAAATAATCTAGTAATGATTAAAAAGCCTAAAAGAGGGATGGGGTTAATAGTTTAATTGAAATGAATTATTAAAATTGATGAATAAAAACGAGAGGAGGAAAGATGTTGAAATTTAGGACAGTACAAAGCATCACCACATGCTGAAAACACCAAGTGGTGTGGCGTTTCTCCACCCACCACACTACTACCTTAGCCCCACCGCACCATGTGGTTCGAGTATACATGGTGATGTTAGGGCTATATATTCGCCTATAAAAATAATCATTCTTGTGAGCGAGATGGATTGTTGGCTAGGTCAACCATTAAGCCATTTGAGGAATAAACATGAAGAATGATTTTTGTAATTAATAAAAAAGTTATATTTTGATGATCTTTACAAAAGCTTTATAAATTCGTTGAAAAAGTTAGTCTGTAAAGCCTTTTAAACTTTTTGGCTTGCCAAACATGAAAATGAAAAAAAAAAAAAAAAAAAAAAACTCGACGAATAAGTTAGCTTTTTTTTTTTTTGGAAACGGCAAAGCAATATTATTAAGCCACAACCTTAGTAAGGTACCAAGGAGGGTCAAAACAGGAAAATAAAGTTACATTACAGGGGACAACAATTCCACTTAACCCAATTACATTTTTCTCCTCTACCCCTATGATTTACCCATCCAAACACCATAGCTTATCGACTTATTCTGACGTGTCAAACATATCTTAAGTATGCATGAATTTCCGTTTCCATGTCAACACTATGGTGTTTTTCAACAACAACCTAGAAAAATCTAATGAATATTTGTTATGGTTTGCATTTTTTAAATTCTACTATTCATAATAACTTTGGAAATACACTAATCAAACACATTTTTTGTAATTACACAGGTTCACCAGCCATCAATGCCGCTTTTTAAGAAGTCATTGAAACGACCATGAAAATCTAGCCTTATTAAAATGGGAAATCTCCGATAAAGTCCCAATATTTTGGCCTAATTTATGAAAAAGTCCCAAATTAATTTTTATTTACAGAAAAGGACAGAAAACCGGCTAATGTTTTCAAATTAGTCCTTTTTAACCTTTTCAGCAGGTAACTACATGTTTTATATTCAATAAAGTCCTAATATTTTGGCACATGTTGACTCAGTTTACTTGGAAAATTTTACGTTTATAAAAGGTATTTATACATCGTTTTGGAATAAATACATGATTAAAACGTAATTTTTACGTGTTTATACGTTTATAAAAGGTATTTATACATCGTTTTTACTTTTTATGTATTTTTTAATTTTTTTACGTTATTAAATATGTTATTAAAGACGTATAAATACTTTATTAAATAGGTATTTTTTAAGTTTTTTCACGTTATTAAATACGTTATTTTTAAGTATTTTTTATAAATACGTAAATATACATTTTTAAACATATAAATACGTTATTAAAAACGTAAATACATGTAAATTACGTAATGTTTTCCAAGTAAGCAAACTTACAGCAATCCATATACGTGTCTGCCTAGTCCCTATAAATAAACTTACCGAAAATCCATATCCGTCATTTGGAATAAATACATGAATAAAACGTAATTTTTACATATTTATACGTTACCAAAAAGGTATTTATACATCGTTTTTACTTTTTACGTATTTTTAATTATTTATATGTTATTAAATACGTTATTAAAGACATATAAATACGTTATTAAAGACGTATTTTTACGTTATTAAATACATTATTTTTAAGTATTTTTTTAAATACGTAAAAATACATTTTTTTAACATATAAATATGTTATAAAAACATAAATACATGTAAAAATACGTAATGTTTTCCAAGTAAAACTGACCTAAAATGTTGGGACATTTCTATAAACGGTGCCAAAATATTAGGACTTTATTAAAAATAAAACATGTTGGGACTTTTCCATAAGTTGAGCCAAAATATTAGGACTTTATTGATTATTAAAACATGTAGACTTTCCACGTGGCAATGTAACCTGCTGAAAATGTTAAAAGGGGTTAATTTGAATATATTAGCCGATTTTCTGTCTTTTTTTGTAAATAAAAATTAATTTGGGACTTTTTCATAAACTGACCCAAAATATTGGGACTTTATTGGAGATTTCCCTATTAAAGTTGCACAAAGTAACAAGTACAAATAGTGCGATGTAGTTTGGTTTATAGTCAAACCCGCTAATCATACTATATATACGGTTTTGAGCTTTTCGAAAACCATGAACCGCATTGTCATATTTTTAAAAATACGACACAATACAGTTTATATGGTTTGATGGACGTCCTTAGTATATTCAGTTTGTTCCTTTGCTTAGATCTTAGATATTTAAAATACGTATATTACAACAAAACTTGATTACATTTATCTTATTGCTAAATATTGTTTGAGAAAACTTTCCAGTTTCGTGAAGTCAACAACTTTGATTAATTATATTCTTGTAAGAGCCATTTGGACATTTTATTGAATCACTAAATATTTTATTATATTTTGAAAGAATATTAAACCTACGTTTTTTCGAACAACTATTTGTTTCTATAAGCTTCTTTTGTATTGTGGACCGTGGTATCCTCGGCCGCTATGTTTATGAGATTCGAGGCTACAGTCGCACAAATTTGAATCATGAAACTTTGTTCGAAAAAAGATTGACTTATGATTTACCTATATAAGAAATAAATCAATGGATCAAAACTAAGTATGGTATTTACCTATGTGAAATCACAAATGTAAGAAAATCTTATCAGTTGTCATCACAAGAATTCGAACTCAGGGTTAATAAATGATGCCCCATTTTGGATGTAGATTGAATAGGTTATTTTGGGATGAAGTGTGTGATATAATGGCCTCTATTGACAAACGATGAATGAAATAAAGTAATTTGCTTTTGGTCGCACACTTGGTTATAAAAGTCCACAAAAAAGTACTTTTTGTGCCACAAAAGTAACGATAATGTGCTTTCTTAATTTTCATCGTCTCTTTTTATGAGGATTACTAGAAGGTATATATTCAATTCTTTCGTATTTCAGCATATGCATATGCATGAACGTAAGATTATAACTTCAAAAAGTTGATTATATATATATATATATATATATATATATATATATATATATATATATATATATATATATATATATATATATATATATATATATATATATATATATATATATATATATATATATATATATATATATATATATATATATATATATATACATTTTTTAGAACAGCAGCCAATATATATAACTCCAAAAACGCAGCTAGCAAGAAGCTAGACAAAAGTACATCGAAACAATTACATAAAAGAAATAGCTAAATTGGGATCTAAAAGCCAAGCATCCCATCTAAGATACAACTTTTTGCAACGACTCCTAATCCACAAGAACGAGTAAGAAACAACATTATCCCAGCACATGCACTTCTTAGGCTTTTCAGAAGAAAAAACAGAAGCATTCCTGAAGTTCCACACACACCACCAAACTGTCATAAAAACCACTTGAAGACAATTTTTCCTATGTTTCAGCATGCAAAGATTGTCAAACCAAAAGGACCAATCTGCGTGATTCACAACCAAAGGAATATTTATCCCCCACCACTTAGCAACACCCGTAACAAGATCTTTCACAAAAGAACATCCAAAGAAGAGATGGTCATTCGATTCACCACCTTTCTCACACACAACACAAGCAATGGACTGGATATCAAACCCTCTTCTCGCCAAGTTCCATCTACTAGGAAGCCCATTAACCGCTATCTTCCAAGCTAGCACATTCAGCTTAATCGGAGCAAGAGAACACCATTTAACCACCGAAACCCCACTCGGAAGACATACGTCATCAATAGCTTCCCTAGCCGACGCCACCGAAAAACATCCCGTCCCATCCTTCGTCCACCTCCATCTATCTTGCGAATTACTAAGCACCACTTGGTTTACAACATCAACGAGGTCACTCCATTGCAAAGCCTCAACACCCCCCCTCGGAATTCTCCGAAAAGTGGTAACCCATCCTTCTTGCGCTAACTTGTCGCACACCGTAACCTCCTTGCAATCTTCCAAAGAAAAAATTCTGTTGAATCTAACTTGAAAAGGAACATCCCCACACCAAACATCCGTCCAAAACTTAGTATGCTTACCATTACCCACCCTAATAGCACAGTATTGAAAGAGATCTACTCCTTTTTTCCTCAAATCTTCAACCGCACAAATTAAGTATTTCCAAATCGAATTATGCGAAGATCTAGGCAAATTAACTCCAATTCTAGAACCATGAATCGCAGAAATTACCTTGGCCCACAAAGAGTCTGGTTCTGTCAAGAAACGCCATATCCATTTAAAAAGAAGAGCTCGATTCAAGGCAAACAAACTATTTACACCCAAACCACCCTGAGCTCTTAAAGCCAGCACTTTATTCCAAGCAACCCATGACATTTTCTTCTCATTAACATCCGCCCCAATAAAGAATTTGTTTCTAATAGCCTCTATCTTCTTTAAGATACCGTCAGGCACCTTAAAAACAGACATGAAAAATGTCGGAATTGCGCCCAAGACCGACTTAATCAAAGTAAGCCGACCCCCAACAGATAAGGTTCTAAGTTTCCATTTCGAGAGTTTAGAATCAACCTTATCAACCACCTTTTTCCATGAGGTCAAACGAGTCATATTACCTCCCACCAATAGACCCAGATAGTCAAAAGGTAATTTAATCGGCTCACATCCTGTACTAGTAGCCATATGTTGCACCTCCTCAAACGTAACGCCCAGCCCCAAAAGCTTACTCTTCTGCAGATTTATAGAAAGACCCGACACAAGATGGAAAACATGCAAGAGAGAGACTAACGAATCCACATTTTCCTTATCCCATGACCCAATAAAGATAGTATCATCTGCATAGAAAAGATGAGAAATAGAAGTCTGAATTGACCTGCCAAACGTGAAGCCACACATCAATCCTCTCTCCATAACCCGTTGGACCATAATATGAAGACTCTCCATCACCAAAATGAAAAGAAACGGAGATAAAGGATCTCCCTGTCTGAGACCCCTGGCGAGCTGGAACTGATCCGTAGGGGAACCATTAACTAACACCGAAGAAGTGGCAGAATGCAAACAACTAGAAATCCAACATCGCCACCGCTCACCAAAACCAAGTTGCAACATAACTTCTATCAAATGATCCCACCGCACCGAATCATACGCTTTTTGAAAATCAACCTTAAACACATAAGCTTTCTCCCTTTTGTACTTGCACCATGACGCCAACTCATTAAGAATGAACGGACCATCCAAAATCTGCCTACCTTTAATAAAAGCAGACTGCTCTTTACTAACGATACCATCAATCACATTTGCTAACCTATTAGCTAAAAGTTTGCCAATAATTTTATATTGGCAACCAATCAGGCTAATAGGCCTATAATCTTTAACAAATTTAGGCTGCTGCACTTTAGGAATCAAGGCAATAAAAGACGCATTACAACCACTCGGAAAATGCCCCATATTAAAAAAGCACTTTACTGCATCAACCACCTCAGACTTAGCCAAATACCAAAACTTTTTGAAAAATTCAAAAGTGAACCCATCCGGCCCCGGAGCTTTGTCAGAACCACAATCCCAGACCGCCCTTTTAACCTCCTCCATCGTAACCTCAGACTCCAATTCCTCCGACTGCTCCACCGATAAAACACAAGAAAAAGGTTGATCCACCTGAGGTTTAACCCAGTCTGGTTTAGCAAATCTCTCCGCAAAGTGCTTTCTAAATTCTTCTTTCACCAACTTTGGCTCTTCAATCCACCGACCATCAGAAAAAACACCACGAACAGCCGTGTTCCTTCTTCTTTTATTAAGAATGCCATGAAAAAATTTACTATTTTCATCCCCTTCAATAGCCCATTTCACTTTTGCTTTTTGAGCCACATCAAGAGTTTCAATTCTATTTATATCCGCCAATTCCTTAGCCAAAAACATTCTATTCTCCACATCTCCATTCACGCCACCCCCAATATCAGCTTTCTTATCTATCTCCACCATTTCTTTTTGAATTTCCTTCTTCATTTTATTTCGTTTTTTGCAATTTATCATAATTCCATAACTTTAAATTTTTCTTCAGGATCTTTAGCTTTTCCTTCATCTTCACCATGTGATTCGTATGATTACATCCATCATTACTCCAAGAATCCTCTACCACCTGCACAAAGTCTTCCTCCAAAAACCACGAATGAAAAAGACGAAACGGAGTAGGGCCATAATCAAGATCACAATTTTTACTCGGTCTATGATCCGAAAGATGCTTATCAAGAATAATTCCCGATAGATTAGGAAATAAAGACAACAAACCTTCTGAGACCAAAAATCTATCCAGTTTACTCATCTTCCCCGCCACCTTATCCGACCAAGTAAAAGAATATCCCCCTAGTTGAACATCCACCAAACTACCCGATCGAAGAAAATCATTAAAATCCTCAGCTTGTCTTTTATTAAAACACGAACCATGTCGCTCAAACTCCCATCGAACAACATTAAAATCACCCATGACGATGACCTCACCTACCCACGAATCCAAGAACCCACCAATAGTAATCCATAAATTTTTTTTTTCATTAGCACTTTGAGGAGCATAAACATTAATAATCAAAATAGGAATTTCATCTCCTCCCCAACAGCCTTCCAACATCACAAAAGCATCCTATATCACTTGTTTTTTACACTTGAATACCCCTTTATCCCAAATACAAACCATTCCACCCGAAGCTCCCCTTGAAGGACTCACCGAATAATCAAAAAACGAATTACCCCACAACCTTTTTGCCAACAAAGGAGAAATTTGACCCTTCTTCGTCTCTTGAATAGCCAGAAAATTCAGCTTATGAACACTACATAAATCATAAACCCACTGTTTTTTCGTTTTGCCTCCCAACCCTTGAACATTTAGCGACAAAATGGACTTCTATATATGATCGGATTAGGACTCAAATTTCGGTGAAGACTGTGAGGACAAATCTGGACTTCTAATCTTGAAAAATGGGTGGCTAAGATTCATTGTGAAAAAATTGATACATCTTAAAAGTTTTGGGGGTTAGTTGTCTAAAAATTAAAAGAGATAATTTCATATATACCCTAAATAAAGAGCTAAATATCATATTTGCCCTATCTATAATTTAAATATCATATTTGTCCTAAATAAATATCAAATATTCCCAAAATATATTTTTTTTAGATATTTTATAAACATTTTAAATTATATTTTAAATATTTTCTGATTATTTAAAACATTTTAATTTCAAAACAATCAACATTGACCATAATACCCTTGGCTTTTCTATCTCTTTATCGACATTCCTGTTTTCACGTAAAACCCAATTGAAGCCAATCGGCCAATCGACGCAGGCAATTGCCGCTTGCCGCTCGCCGGTTACCGGGCTCGCTTGATTGTCTCAAATGGGTAATGTTATATAAACAATTAATTTTTTGTAAATTTATTCTTCGTCGTCTCGTTTTAATTATAGCACTCACGAAATTGATTTAGACGACATCGAGTTTTCCTTGGAATAACTGTTCATGTTTTTCATTGTAAAGATTAAAATCAATCATGATTTTAATATCCAAATAAAACCACATTCACTGAAGCGTCTGATGTGGGAAGCAATTTTAACAAAATAAAATTGTTATGGTTTATTTCTAATTTACATAGATGTCTACCGCTTCTCTTTTTTTTTTTTTTCAAAAATACAAGTACGAAAACTTATGATTTCCCATTCTTATGTGAATTGTTATTTGTTGTTATTCAAAAATACAACTTATGATATTTATAATAATGGTATAATAGTCATTTGATAAAAAAATAATGATTAAAAAAATATTAAAAAACAGTTTAGGGCAAATATGATATTTGTGATATTTATTTAGGGCAAATATGATATTTAAATTATAGATAGGGCAAATATGATATTTAACTCTTTAGTAATCTAAAGAAGGGTAATATAGTAATTCTAATCTACCCCACCCCCTATTGCGACACTTGTCACAATCTCGTTTTCTGAGTTTTTTTTAGGGAAAATTTCGTTCATATCCTTATGAAATTACAAATTACGGATATATCATTAAAAACTCTAAAAACTCTCATATATATCCAAAACGTTAATTTAATGATTAATAATCTATTTATAAATTAAGAAAATCTATTTTTAAATTAGATTAGACTTATTACTAAATTATCCCTATACCATGTATGATTAATTGAATCACGTATGACGTATCTATCCCTATACGCAGGTGTAATTGCAAGTTTGTTTGGGTCCAACGTTTAGTCCTTGGAGTTGGCTTCTATTGGGTGCCAAATTCGGAGGCTAAACTGACTTTTGGGATTGGGTTTGAAGATTTTAATATGCTTGCTGGAGGATCCCAGACTTTTGATGCTCCCTCTGATGATTGCATCTGGTTTGGTGTGGTTCAGATCTGTGGCGACTTGGTTTTTGCTGCTTCTCTAATTCTTCTTGGTTCTGTTCTGCTGTTGGACGATTATACCCCTGTTTAGAATTGGTGTTTTCATGGCTTTAAAAATCAAGTGCTAAGTTTATGATCTTCTTCTACATGTATTCCTGGTGGTTTTCTAGGTTTTGATTCCTTTTGCTTCGGGTTGATTCCTATTTGGTGGTATGGACGATTTTACCCCTCCGGGTTACTTCATTTGGGCTGTTCTTTTCTTGGTGCTGGTGTCCTTTTGGCGATTTCCTGCTGGTTCTTGTCCTTGTCTCTTTGTCGGCGAGTTGGCTGGTGTTTTTAGTTGGTTATGTTGTTGGTTGCACGGCTTAATTGTTCCAGTCTTAGTTTCTTCTATTTTATGGGTGTGCTGTTGTGTTGGTTTTGGCTCTTGCTGTGGGTCTTCTTTTTGCTCTCTAGTTGTGGTTGTTTTTAAGTCTTGCTTTCTTCTTGTAAATTGAACTTTGTATTCTTTTCCAGCATCCCGCTGGTGTTAGTTATTTCTATTTGCTGCTGTTCAAAAAAAATCTATCCCTATACCATGTCACAGTGAATGATGCAGTCTCTACACTTGTCATGAAGATAAACCAGTCCTCTTGCAGTTCCAAGTGCAATCTGATACCTCGTTTCCTAGTTTAGAACTTGTTTTCCACGAAAAAGGCAGGTATTTAATGAACCGTTTGCCATGTACTCATAAACCAACAACTTATTGTTACCTTCAGCACAAAACCCACGAAGGCGTACAAGATTAACATGTTGGATGGTACCTGTAACACCCCTTTCTCAAAACCATAATTTAATACAGTTTATAATACAAAATATCTTACAACATGTGACTATTAAAAAGTTACTTAATTTTTTTTTACAAACTTATTCATAAGGGGTATTACAGACTGCATACAAAAGCCATAATTTAAACTTATCTGTATGTTACACTGGTCCCAACTTCAAAGCTTATGAAGTAACCTAGCTCCTGCTCTTCTCACCTACGTACATAGCATTTTAAAACAAATAATACGTGAGACATAAAGCCTCGTGAGTAATATGGGTTTTAGACCCAAAACTCCTTTACTCAAAACTTGTAATATTAACAAGTAAAATACTTAAAACTGATTTTTATAATAAATCTCAAAACTGCTTTTCTTCTCATTTTCAAAAGACCAACTGAACTCATGAATTAATTCAATTCATATTACCAACTCCCCTTCACGGGACGGAACAGTTCCACCCGCAAGGTTGTGCTACTTCTGTCTCCCCTTTATGGCTTGGAACAAATCCAACCATAAGGTTATGCTAAGCTAGACAACTACTTCGCGACGGGAGGTACCATCCCAGTAGTGTCTTCAGATCTCCCGATTATGTGGGTGATCCTAGTCCGGACAACTGACTCTTATCACTTTCATTACTTTCTTGTTTCATTACTTTCTTCACTTTATCTCAAATTGGTCAAATATGAACACAATTCATAACAAACTCAAAGTTATAAACTTTTGACTCACTTTCAAAATCTCTTTAAATACTAATCTCAACATCTTAAGCCCACATATGGAGCTTCTTTCAAAATAACCTCAGAAACTAAACTTCTTCAAAATCTGTTTTAAAACACTTAGCTCACGTATAGAGCTACTTTCAAAACTGATACCAAACTTTAATATTTAAAAGCATTTGGAAATCTCATTTTCTGAAAATATCATTTTGCTATGTACTAGGAAAATCCACACATACTCACATTGTCGAATTAGAGAAGTCTAACCAGAATCACTTCTTCCCGTTGTGTTTTCCTTTCCTTCAACTTTACTCCTTAATACCTAAGGAGTTCATTTAATATTCTAGTTAATACAAGCTAGGCCTTAGTAACAATTAAAGACCTCTTAATCTACATCGTAATAGATTAATATCACATTATTAACTCATTTTTAGATTTTAACATCTAAGACGCATGGTCAAAGAATTGACCATAACTCCCAACTCAGAAACCCGAATGACACAAACTCAAGCATTCTGAAAAGTAGACACAATACATGACAAGTCTCGAGAAGGTACCGAGACTTGAATCACACTCTAAGACCTTAGAAAATAAGTAACAAGATTGACAGTGCAATCTGTCACAAATCTGGATTAACGGAGGAATCATCAATTCCATTCCACTTGGGAAGGGAATCAAGGGAAACCCTCTTATATAGGCATACTAGATATAACCAAGAGACTACCCTCCGAAATTCAGACCCAAAAGACAAACCAATTAAGAATTAAAAATCATACAATATGAAGGAAATGAGCAGCAACATTTCTGTTACAACTCAGCATAGGTTGACAAGATTTGTCCAACAACCTGACTTCTGAAAGGAAATAAGTCAAGCCTTTTGGATGAGTTACACTAGACATGAAGATAAAGCTCTCATCCAAAAATCAAACTCAAACCATAAGCCAACTGAGAATTAAAAATCGTGCAACAAGGACAATGTGCACAGCGACAATTCTAGTTCAGTTAAAGAGAAGGCATTGGAACCCTAGCTTCCTAATGGAATTGGATCAAGCCCTCTGGATGTAACACACTAGATATGAGGATGAACTTCCCATAAAATTTTCAGACATAAACTATGAACCATTTGGGAATTAAAAATCCCACAAGTTGACCTAGGTGTGCAGCAACCAATCTGTGGAGGTCGGATTGCATATACCAAAGTCCAAACCAAAACAATGAACTGAGTCAATCCCTTTTGGTCGAGTATGGCTCATGAAAAGTTTATTCTCCACACAAAATTTCGGAACAATCCAGTGAACACACGATTTTACAAGAATTTCACAACAAAATTGGACACAGAAATCATACTCGTGGAAATCGGGTTCAAAACCCTAGAAAACGACCGAATGATGTCTGAACCCCAACTGATGAACTGAAAAAGACATCGAGACGAAACCATGGGAACTGGAATCGCCTGATTTGGACATCGTATGATTTTTCTACGAATTATACAACATAGGACAGATTCTTACCTTAATTTGCTTGGAAATCTTGAACTAAATTCTTAATCCTCACTTCCACTGCTTCTCCTCCTAGACTTCTCTCGATTCCTCTCTCTGGATCACTCTAGAACTTAATTCCCGTATTCTATATTATGGGAGAAGATATTTCTCCTATTTATACCACTTAACTTTGCCCAAATGACAAATTACCCCTTTAAGTTCCATTTCTCTCAAAATAGCACATAACTTGCTTACATTGTAGGAACTTCTAAATTTTATAGTTTTGCCCCACTTATAAACTTATTTTGCACATTAAGAACATTTTAACACATAAAAATCTCGTTATGAGGTTAAATATTTCAAAATGACGAAAATGCCCTTTTTGGTCATTTTGTACTTTTCACTCACTTTTACATTTTCAGTATTCATACTTCATCCTTATAACTTTAATATAGTTTATATATATCATCCTTAATGAAAATATGATTATTTTCATTTTACAATAGAAACTGAAAATCACCAAAATACCCTTTTTTGCTCTTTTTACACAAAATTCTATTATTAAGACATAATTCAACCAAAACTTCACATATGTTCATTTTATACTTTTACCAATATTTTTGGGGTTCTTACAGTACCGATCGTGCTGACTTCGCTTCTGAACTGCTTCTCTCCTTGGCTGATACTTTCAAGCTTTTTCACTGCCATAATAGACGAATCATGCAGTACTCCCTTGAAAACGGAACCAAAACCGCCTCCTCCCAATTTGTCAGAAACATTTCTGGTGGCTGTTTGTAAATCTTTGTACACAAACGCCACCAATGATCCCTCCATTGTCTTCTTTCCAACCCATGCCCTCTTTCTTTTATAGATTAAAATCAAACTTACACCCAAGATTGAAACCACACCTCCCACGGACCCAACAACAGCACCCATGGTGACCAGATTACTCTTGTTATGATGTGGAAGATCTTTAGAAGCGACTTTGACATAGATTGTTTTCCCGCTATCATTGTCTTCCGAGAGGTTCAAGAGATCTCCATCCCAAACCGAACACTGATTATCAACAAAAGAGTAAGCATTTCAGGAGCAATTGTTCAAACAGGTGGTACGACATTCCCCAACACTCCCAACTGCCACGGAGTAATTATTTGACGGCAGTTTCGTCACTGTAATCATGAGAAAATCCAGCTTTACGATGTTGGACCCACACTTCAAATCGGTTTTCCTCAAACACCCACAGGAGAAATCACTCTGATTCCAGTCACTCTCTGATCTGGGCTTGAAGCTAGTCAAGCAATTACAGAAAGGTAATCCAGACTGCCTAGCAAGTCCCAAAAGACCCACACAAAGCATAGACCTCACACCGTACCAAATTAAATTCAGCTCTTTTTGTATTTTCCATCAATACTAGTAGCTGAATTTGACCAGAAACGTCCATTACAAATCTAAATTTATTGGAAGGTTGATGCACAGAATAAGTGAAGTAACTCTCGTTCTCATTCGTACGTAGCTGCAATTGTATCTCTGAACCAACCGCAATGGACATGAATAAGGGAAAATGTAGGAAATCCCGTGAAATCAACAAATCGCAAAATTGCCAAGCTTTGTTAAATTTCTTAATGGTTCATATAACAGGGATTGCTTCTGAGTCGCTGACTTTTTCACTGTGTAGATCGAGGGTTTTATGTTGAGGGAAGGGTAGTTTAGGTAATTGGGAATGTTTCATGTTAATTATTTTTTTTATGATAAAAAATCGAATTTAAAATTACTTTTTTAATTTTTAAAATGTTTAATTAATATCAAAATGTAATTTTGGATATATAAGTGAGTTTTTAGGATTTATAAGGATATATATGTAATTTGAAGGTTTATAAGGATATACACGTAATTAAGAAGTTTTGTAATGATATTAACGAAAATTTCCCTTTTTTTATTCCACAAACTTTGTTTTTGGGCCATAACTTTTTTTTCTTTGTAAAAAAAATTCTAAAAAAACTAATGTTCTTAAAACTTAATTCTCTACAAAACAAGCACCATCATGAAAATTTGAAAAAAATATTTTTTACTTTTTATTTTTATAAAAAATCAAAAATTAAAAAAATTCTTCAAAAATTATGAAAATTTAAGGGATCATTGTACATATTATATTAGTAAGTTTGCAAAAAGAATTTTTTGAAAAATGTTTTTTATGTGTTCATTTTTGTATTTTTAAGTAAAAAAACCATCAAAATAGCAAAAAATATATACATGATCCAAAAATATTATGAACCAAAATATGTTTTATGATTCACACTTTTATAAACTAATTATTTTATGAATCAAAACTTATCAAAATAGCAAAAAAAATATACATGATCCAAAAATATTAAAACCAAAATATGTTTTATGATCCAAATCTTATGATCCAAGATTCAAAATTCGTTATGATCCAAGATCCAAAACGAGTTAATAAAACATACAAGTTAAAAAAACGAAAAAAGAAAATAACTGAAAAAAAAAACTAAAATAAAAACAAAAAACTGAAAAAAAAAACTAAAAACAATATTTAGAAAAATAATAAAAACGAAAAAATTAAAAAAAAAGAAAAAAAATTAAAAACCCGGCTAAATTATATTGTACGGACGTGAGTAACATGTGATTATATCCTCGAGTTCGTATTACGTTCCGTGGACAAGCGCCGCATGCGATTACGTCAAATTCAATAATTACGTTTGACGTTATTGCCCTTAAGGAAATGAGTGGACGAGAATTGTTCTCGCAGTCTTCACCGAAATTGAAGTCCTCACCGGATCCGGACTATATATATATATATATATATATATATATATATATATATATATATATATATATATATATATATATATATATATATATATATATATATATATATATATATATAACCAAATTATATCAGCTAACCATAGATCCATATAAAAATTGCTCATGTTCATTTATGAACATGTTCATCTATAAACATAAAAATTACATATGTTCATAAACAGGGGTGGGATCAACATCGAACCAAAATTAGGCATAGAACCATAGAACTATTTTCTTGACCGTTAGATCAAATTAGAATGATAAGTGTCTGATGGTAAATTACACTTATATGTTCATTGATGAACATATACGTATGTTCATCAATGAACGTTATGTTTAAAATCCCATAAAATAGTATTGTTCAGAAATGTTCATACACACACGTTCATAGATTAACATTGATACAAAAAACCAAGATTTTAGTCATGTTCATAACTGAACATGTATGAGTGTTACGATCACACATAAATATCACCTATATACATTTTCTCATGTTCACTTGTGAACATATATTCATGAATGAACATTGATACAAAACCAATATTTTAATCATGTTCATAAATATTCATAGTTGAACATGTATAAGTGTTATGAACAGACATAAATATCAACTATATGTTCATTGATGAACATTTATACAAAAAAAAAAAAGAAATTTCAAGCGTCGTATAGCTCCAACTCTAATCTCTCTTTCTCATATTCCTTCTTTTTTTTCTCTTCTGCCGTAATCGAACCAAATCACCACCATCATCCTCTTCTTTTGCTTTCATTTTACTTTTAATCTTCAGATAATCTTTCTTGAATGGCTAACAAACTTATTAATAGCAAAAAAGTTAGAATTCTATACTTGTGTTTTGTAATGAACATAATTAAAAAAAATATTAATTTATGAACTAAAAACAATTGTGTGAAATAAACAATCGTATCAATAACTAATGTTGTGTTCATAAATGTTCATTAATAAACATTGGGATGTTCATTACTGCACATTAGGATGTTCATTACTGAACATTCGTATTTGAAGAACATTCAATGAGACGATCTACCTATGGTCTGTGGATGGTGGACCAATCCGTTCATTCATTTGTTTCCTCAGATTCGATTTAACAAAAGTGTTTAACAGAAAAGTGTTCAATACTGAACAATCATATGTTCATTAATGACATTAACATTGTTAAAAAGCTTAAAAAAACCTTAACTGGTTGTTAAATAGAAAAGTGTTCATAAATATTCAATAATGAACATTCAAGATAAATTGTTCACAAATGTTCAAACATGTTACCATAAACTGAAATCAGGACATGAGAGTTGTTCTGACAAGGAATCCGACCAAGAGTCACCTTCTCCGGCCACATACTAGACAGCTGGAGCCACCAGGCAAGCATTGAACTCGCAAACCCACCAACAGCGGCCTAGCTTCTTCATCGTCTTCTGTTGGCGGTTGCTATCAGATGAGATGTAGTCGAGATTTCAGATGAGAGGTAGATGGCGGTGGTGCAGATCTCCGGTAAGAGGTAGATGGCAGTAGTGCAGATCTCCGGTGAGAGGTAGTAGCGATGAAGAAGAACGTGAAATAGATTAGGGTTCATTGAAGAGATAATTGGGTTATTTAATTTTACAGATGCTGATTTTTAGGAACAAAAAATAGTATTTATACCTAAATTACCCCCAATCTTTTATTTAATTGATTTCTTTTAATAATATATTAGTCCTTTATTTATGGCCATTGATTGCTTGATCCAAGTGTTAATAGATTGGTTCTATGGTTCTATGCATAAATTGGGGTTCTATGTTGATCATATATATATATATATATATATATATATATATATATATATATATATATATATATATATATATATATATATATATATATATATATATATATATATATATATATATATATATATATATATATACACATATACAATGAGAGAACCTAAGAATCCATTTTATGAACTTTTTTTCTACACAATATTTTTTAAAAGAAAAGATACCTAATTTTTTCTTATACTGCGATGAAGAATAAGTGGATTTCACGGTTCTTAACATTTTGATTGTTGTTATTTAAATCATTCTCTCTCACTCTCACTCACTCTCTCTCTCTCTCTCTATATATATATATATATATATATATATATATATATATATATATATATATATATATATATATATATATATATATATATATATATATATATATATATATATATATACACATATATATATATACACACACACACACACACAACATACATACATACATACATACATACATACAAATTGTTTTAATAGAGAACCAAAATAAAACAATGAATAAAAGAACCAATTGTGAGCGTCGAAATGTAAAAACATATGAACAACCAAATACAAAAATATATATTTATTAGTTCGGCGTGTATCTACTAGATTAAATCAAAACACTTACTTCGTTTTTTTTTTTATAAAAATAACTAAATATATCAATGTTTTAAAAAAATTTGTCCTGTATAAATAGACATATATATCATTATACAACATTTTATGGTTTCAATTCGTTTAGATTCACATGCGAATCTAAATTATATGTAGTTTTTTCACATATTGATACACATTAAAAGGACCATTATATCCAATTTTTGTAACAATTTTTTATCATTAACCTATGAAATTAAGTAAATTTATTGGTGAATTTGAGTAAATTCATTTGTGTAAGATCAAAATATTTAAATAGTATAAAAAATCTAATGAATTACTTAGATTCACATGTGAATTTAGTTAGATTAAAATGTGAATGTAGATATATATTCAAGTTCACCTCTAAGTTCGGCATGACTATATTATGACCAGTCACATAGATGATTACCATTTATATTCATCATTTACATGTGAATGACAATCATATAGACTAAAAAATTGATGGATATTATATGACTGTTTTACATAATGACCATTTGCATTAAATGTGAATTCTGAAAAGAGTATATAGTAACGACTAATCATTGAATAATTAATTATTTTTGAAAAATCAATACGAATAACAATTCACATGTAAATTATATTTTATAATTTTTTTTTGAACGGCAAATATATTTTATAAAGTTTGATATATTTTAGATTCAGTTGTGAATCTGAGCTAAAACTTTTAAAATGTTTGTGTAAATATATTGATATGAATGTTTACTCATAAATGCCAAAATATTATGAATTTTATATATTTTATATTTTTTAATATAAAAGAAGTTCTAAAACAAAAAAAAAAAACAAAAAATAAAGTGAGTTTTTATAAAATCTAGTATATACACATGCACCGTAAATAATATAATTAAATATGATATTAGTTCCTTAATTCTTTATTTCTTCGTGGTTTTAGATTGAACATTTTTCTTTCACACACCCTCTCTCTCTCGCTCTATATATATACTAGTTTATAGACCCGTGTGTTACACGGTTGAGAATTAAATAAAATTTTATAAAAAAATGTATTTATTTTATATAATTAGTAAGAAAAATATTTTATTGAATCAAAAAATTTGATATGTCTTGAAATATGACATAAACGATAATGACAAATAATATGAAGATGTACATGTTTACAAACTGAAAAAAATAAACAAATTCCAAAATTGTTCAATGGGTTTGTCTCTTAATTTATAAAATATTGATATAAAAAACAAACAAAATTCAACATAAATTTTAAAAGACTTCTTTATATACAACATTTGAAGTTTTGTTTGTTAGACGACCATCTTTATCTAAGATTAATAACTTTAATCCTTCTCGACTCTTGACTCTGGATAACGTAACATACTATTGACTCTGGATACTGGATACTGGTGGTATTTTTCTGATCCTTTCGAGTGATTGTACACCGACCTAAACCATATACAACTATCTTAAGAATTTTAATATCGTATAAACGTAAAATTAGATTATTGCCCTAAATCACAAGTGAATAGTACCACAATAGGATATGAGTCTCTTGATTTTGGCAGGACAACCCATGTTGGGATTCTGATATAGTAAGTCCATCCTATCCTAGGACTATGTGGCCTGGTAATGTCAAATATAAATATCCTTTTAAACACTAAAACAAATCCAAACAAAAAAAAAACTACAACTAAAAGAAAATTAAGAACCAAATCAAAAGAAACCCACAAAATTAACATTTTTATTATTTAACAAAATTTTGTGCGCATTCATCAAAATAGAAAAAAGATAAATTGGTCGCTTTCTTTTATTTGGTTATTGATTTTCTTAGGTTATATGAGAAAAAAAAAAAAAGAATAACACTTGAGTTGCAATTGAGTCGTCTGACAGAAAAAAAAAGTATTTAGAATTATCTGGCTCATTGAATCCTCTAACAGAAAAAAAAAAAAAAAAAAGTATTCAGAATAAAAGGCTAAATGATTATAGCAATGTACTTCATTTATTCCTATGACTGAAAATAGAACATTTTTAAAGTGCTAAAATACAAACCTGGTAAGCTTTGATAAAGCCTTTTTTTGCTCGGAGTATGCTGCTTATAATCTCCTTAAGTTCTTTATACTTGCTTTCAAGCAAATAATTCTCATCTTCCAGGAACTGGACCTGTCAGACCACAAACCCTAAATCTAATTCATTTACTTAATTTGACTATAGTTGAAGATGAGAAAACAAAATGGACGAAGTAAAAAATATACACGATTGGAAATTGAGGTTCATGATTTAATCAAGTAGAATACACACAATATAAAAAATTATTTACCACACCTTGCTGTCTAGTTTCTAGCGAAATTTATTGGATGAAGCTAACTCCGCTTCCAATTATGTTATCTTTCTGCTAAATTCTTCATCACCATGCTTCTGTTTCTAAATTCAATTGGAAATGCCTAATTAATATTAAGGAAACAATGTAGCAGAATTCAAGTACAACCGGAACTAAGCAATCGATTCATATATAAATATTTGGGTAAACAAATGCTATTACAAGCATACATAACTAAATTAAGATACACGATGGCTTAAAATTGATTTAAAAAAGAATATTGATTACCTTGTTCATTAATGTGGAGGCAAGAGTAATCAGGTAAAAAATAATCGATTGATTATAAACGAATCTGTAGCGTCTTCGTCAATTGAAGTAAATAACCCCTTCACGGCTATGTAACAAAGGAGGCGTAGCACCTATGCAGCGGAGGAGTGTGCAGTGGAGGAAGGGTGATAGTGCATGACTTTGAAAATTTTAGCGTGGATCACTGAGTAAGAGGTTGAAGGGTTAACAAATATAGCTGGATGGTTTGATTTTCAAAACAAAATTGCGAAATTAGGGGAGACAAAGTCGTGATCTCGGTTCTTCACCCATTCAAATCCTCACTCAATTTCAGTCTTGATTTTTAGAAACATGTTAATCCTAAATTTTAGACCAAAAATAAAACGGATGAAATTAAATAACCGTGAATTATACAAGGGATAGGATTTGAATAAGAATATTATTCCAGATTTTTAGGAATTGATTGCGGTTTAATTTAAATAAATTCGAAATGCTGATTTTTAGCCTTGGATTTAGGTAATACAAAACCCGATAAAAAGAAAAAAAAAAGCAGAGTTATATAAATCTAGGCGGGAAAAAATTCTGGAATGGGCTGTTAGTATGCCATGTGTCAAATAAGGGGTCTAGAAAATTGCCATGTGGCATCTTAACTTTGTTTTATTAGAATAGGAAGATATATAGTAATATGTAGAATTTATATAATAGACTATTACTAGTAGAATTAATATCATAAAAGTCATTAAAAAACATCACATAAGGCTTAATTTAAGACATAGTCACATAACATAACATTCTAATCGACATCTGAGTCAAAGTATCAAATTCAAATTCAAATTCAAATTTAATCGCTGATAATTATCGCGGTAAATTGCGATAAATAGCGGTAAATCGCGGTGATTTTATCGGTACCCGCTATTTTCCACCGCTAAACTGAACCGAAAACAAATGCCCGTGTGGCGTGGCATTTAATAATGTGTTTAAAATATTTATAAAACAATATAATCCTAGTTATTTATATCGAATATCACATGGGAAAAAAAACCGAATATAGTTTTAATTAGTGTTATTTTTAACTAGATATATGATTACTAAATTTATGTAGACATATATTAGAATTACATCAACTGAATGATCTCTACTTTGCATGTGAATGAAATTAAATATAATATATGCTTTAGTATTGTTTTTACATTATGTTATAGTTAGTTAATTTAATAATAACTTATTTTCTCAAACCTTTTAATTTTGATCATTATTATAATTATCAAATATCAAAGATTTTCTTTACTTTTAAGATAAAAATATAATTTTGATGTTACTTTTAACTATTTTTTTGCTAGCTGTTTTAAAAGCTAAGTTTTGGAAAGTTTTCTTAATTATAAGAAATAGTTATTGCACAACTTTTTAGTTAAATTGATATTACTATTTAGGTTTTACTTTTGATACAACATTAAAAAATAACAATATAAAAAAATTATCTTTGGTTTCTCTTGTAAGGTTAGTTGACATTTTGATTTAAGATATCTTATTAATGTTAGATTTAAGGTAACAAGTTAATCATAATCATAATATCTCAATAATTTAAAAGTTGTAACTTAAGCCATAAAAATGATAATGTTTAACCTACAACATATTTAATCTCATAAACTAAGTATATCATGTTAAAAATTAAAAATTTAGCTTTAAAGTATAATAAAGAAAATAATTAATATATTAAAAAAACCAAATTTAATGTGTCTTAAGATATGATTTATCTATAAAGCAAAATAAAGTTCAACTTTTATTTCTTTATTTTCATAAATAATACATATAGGAAATAAAAGAAATGGTGACGCTCCTATTTACTTATACCTAGCATATTTGTATTTCAAATACATATCTTTTTTCATATAACAAAAAATACATTTTCCAAAATCGAGGCTAACTCTTTCTTGTTTAGTAAAAATATGTGCATCCAAGAGTTTTGTGTTTTTAAGTAAATATTTTATTCATATTATTCTTTACACTCCAGCAACATGATATACATATGTGATCTACATATACCACTATTAAAAATTAAATGCTATAAGTATCGCTTAAGTAGAAGAAGTTAATAAAAACTTTTGAGTTGTAATGATTAATTAGTAGAAAGTTAACAATAGCATTAAAATATATATTTCATACAATTTAAGTATTCAAATTAAAATGGTTTAAGGTATATGTTAAAAAAAACTCTTGAGTGATAGTGATTAATTTATTACAAGTTGAAAAGTTGTAGGGATTTCAAATAAATATGGTGCAAAAAATTATCTATCTTTGAACCATATTGATTTTGATAACCACTATTATAACATATTTGTTTATATTTATATATATATATATATATATATATATATATATATATATATATATATATATATATATATATATATATATATATATATATATATATATATATATATATATATATATATATATATATATATATATATATATATATATATATATATATATATATATATATATATATATATATATATAGGAAGAGGTTCAAATGAGAACCACTAAAACGTTAAGAACCGTGAGAACCGATATTCACACATTAAGAATTATGTTTTTTTTGTTTTTTTGTTTTTTCACACTTGTTTATAATGTGAAAATACATCAAATTTAATAAATTTCTTTATTTTTAAATACGTTTTACAATATTCACAATATAATAAAATTTGTAGTTATTAAAACTGTGAATTAGTGGTTCTCACGGTTCTCAACCTTTTAGTGGTTCTCATTTGAACCCTTCCCTATATATATATATATATATATATATATATATATATATATATATATATATATATATATATATATATATATATATATATATATATATATATATATATATATATATATATATATATATATATATATATATATATATATATTAGAAAAGGGGTTATTTATTATATGATATCTTGAAACCATTTCTTTTTACTAGTGAACATGCTACTATTCTAGAGTTAGAAAAGTATAATATGTGTAATATTTTATGTTTTAGAATATTTACATTGTAAAACATGTTAAAATATTATTATAGAATATTACATATATATATTTTTATGAATAGTAGCATATTAGATTATCTTAATAGGAAAAAGTTGTCTTACAGTCTCATAAAAATAGTCTTGCATCACATGAACCCTTCCAAGTGTGTGTGTGTGTGTGTGTGTTTGTTTGTTAAAATACTATATTTTAGAATATTTATAAGATAAATTATCTTATAAATATTGTTATAACATATTGCATATATTATGTTAATATGAATTGTAAAATATTAAAGTATTAAATTAATAAAAAATTGTCTTACAGTCTCACAAACATAATATATATATATATATATATATATATATATATATATATATATATATATATATATATATATATATATATATATATATATATATATATATATATATATATATATATGTGTATGTATGTATGTATGTATGTATGTATGTATGTATGTATGTATGTATGTATGTATGTATGTATGTATAGATACACACACACACACACATATATATATATATATATATATATATATATATATATATATATATATATATATATATATATATATATATATATATATATATATATATATATATATATATGTGTGTGTGTGTGTGTGTGTGTGTGTGCAGCGTCCACATATTGTTTTAGAGAATCACAAAAAACCTAAAAATGATGATTTTTGCATATACGCATGTGTGTATGCACACATATATGTAACACTGCATTTGAATTGGCACATACGAGTCAATTTCCTTTGAGGTTTTAATATATATGTTCTTAATGTGTGACTATGAATGGAATAGTTCTGGCGGAAAAAGGATCTAATTAAAAGGAAATTTTTTTAGAAGGGTCGTTTTTGCCAAAATGGCAAAACTATGGACTAAAACTATATTAGTTTAGGACTTAAGTGAGTAATAAGTTTATTCATGAGTTAAAACTCTAAAACATAAGAGCTTTTGTTTAATTAGTAATTTATGGGCTCTTAGTGAAATAAAAAGGAACTTGAAGTGCTAAATCTACCAAATGCTGGAAGTTACTTGTAAAAGCTGGAACTTTCCTCATTTCTCAGCATTTCCACGTTTTGGAGAAGGAGAGAGCTGGAGGATGCAATTTTTTAGAAAATAAGAAAGAGAGATGTCGATTTTAAGGAGTTGTATGAGGAATCAAGTTTGGTTTTGAGGAATTATCAAAGAAATTGCAAAGTTCCAACAAATTAAGGTAATAATTCCTCTTTTCTAGTTTAAAACCCTGGTTTTAGGTTGGGGTGATTGTGCAATCCGAGTTTCTAAGTATGAGAAGAGTAATACATATGATTCTAAGTGGTTTAGTCTTGTTTCTAAGCACCAACTAATCACTATCTAACTAATGGATACCTAGAATCATGAATAGTGAAGTTCTTGTCACATGAAACCTAAAATTTGGGGTTTTTGTGTAATCTGCAATTTTGACAAAATTAATGGGTCATAAATAGTGTATTAGATGAAAGAAACTATTCTTAGTTGTTTCCCAATGATTTCCAAGTGATTAGTGGAGAATTGGAAGTAAATTGGAATTTAAAGGTCTTGATTCCATGGATGGAACCCCATGGAAATTGGTGAAATTAAGTGTTATAAAATGTAAGAGCATGAAAATGAGTCTAAGTTGTGTGTGTTTTACCAAGGATATTTTGGGTATTATGTTACCTTTCGGTTGGCACCTTAGGAGGTAAAGGAGGTAATTGGAAGAATTGAATAAAGAGTACTCTTTTCCTTCTTGAATTGTAGAAAAATATTAAGTGATAACATTTGGGACGTGATCAAGACTAGATGGACATCTGAACTAAGGTGAGTAACCTCTCCCTTCATCTGTTTGTATAGTGTAATTGTAGCTAGTTAGAAATACATGTAAGTGCTTATATGATTTATTGGCCTCGGTGACTTGTTAAATCACCTTAGTGGTTACTGTAGTGCCTTGGTGGCTTGAAAAGTGATTTTATGGCTTCATGTATGCCTTTGTGGCTTGATGTATACCTTTGTGGCTTGATGTTTGCCTTTGCGGCCGGATATTATCTTTGTATGGAGGGTAATACCTAAGTGACAAGAATAGTATTTATGTGTAATTAATAATGTCTCTGTGACGAGGATAGTACTTACATGGTGTGGTAAGTGCATATGTGGCAAGATTTGTACCTATGCAGCAAAGTTAATATTCATGTGGTATAGATAATGCATATACGACAAAGTGATGGATAAGTGACGTTTACGCATATATGAAGGAATTAATGCCTAGGTGGCGGGTTTGATGCCTAAGTGGTAGAGATGGTGTTGTAAAACCAGACATTGTTATGATGATTGAATCATGCCTAAAAGGGTGAATATCGTCCATGAGATTAGAAAATACATAATTGGATTCTCTATGAGAGTAATTGATAAGTATTGAGTAAAATGCTATGATGGGAATGACTATAAGTCCCATGAAATGTGTGATAGATGAATGTGGTCTCAGTAATTGGTATGATTGTTGTGTTATCATGTTTGGTTAGTGTTGTGTCTTCTTGGCTAGCATTGGGCCTCTGTGGCTAGTTCCGTAGGCTCAATGGCTAACAGGGTAACTTAATATTATAATTTAAATATGACCGTGCATGGTATGGTTGTATTGCTTTGCAGGGTTGCTCACTAAGATCTTTTAATCTTACCGGTGTGTGCGTTTGTTTGTCTTGCAGGTTCTAATAAGATAGATAAACATGGATCGGAAGAGCTGTAGCTGCCCGGTAAGGATGTGATTAGACCTTTTGGTACATCCTTCTGATACACTTGATGTCATGGTTGATATATTGTACACCCAATACTTGTGAAATCTTTTGATAAAATATATCATATGTTTTTTTTAATGAAAATTTTTGGGTGTACTTTATATGTGAACCGAGCGTTACATATATGTGCTTATTTTCAAATTTTGTATTTTTTTAAAAAAAAATTATGAATGATATCTATGCATAATGATTAGAAGAATCACAAGAAAATAAATAAAAGTAAAAATAAAACAAGTTGACAATGCACGACACAAATATAAAATAAGTATGGTTAGGGTTCAAAACTTCTACTAAAAAATGACCCGTTTATTTATATACAATATATATTTGAAGGACTCAAAACCGAACAGATATAAAAGTAAAACTTTTGGTTGCATCACATTGTATTGTACAAATGACTAAGTCGCATTGGTCAAGACTTCATTTTCTATTTTTTTTTCTTTCTCTCCCATATTCTGCAATTCCACTCGACCACTCCATTTTCCTCGTGGCGTCACCCTTCCGCCTCTACAACTCTTAGGGCATGCTTGGTTCACCGATTCTGGTGGAATCCAAAAGAATTGGAATATAGTGTCTACCATGTAGCGTATTTAGTTGTCTAATGAAAGGAATTAGATTCTATCGAAATCTATATTTTATTGAATTTATCATTCCTTGGTTAGGTAAAAAAATTTGAATTCCATTATCCTTTTTTACCAAAATGACAAAATTATCCTTAGATACTTGATATGATTAAACACCACCGAAACAACAAATCCACTTCGTCAACATTAATTAATCTTTAACAATGACGCTTGTTATTCTTCTTCATGCATAATATTCATATAGAATTCAAAAACAGTATTTAGAACCTATGCACTTATCGCAGTCAAATATCCAATAAGGGTAACTGGTCGCTATTTGAAAGAGCAGTTCTCACGGTGGCATAACGGTGATATAACGGTCTTTTATATTATCTAAAATTTATATTATGTAGAATTTTTATATTAGAATACGAGTACTATATAGAATTAATATCATAGAAAGTGTCTTGTGTCATTGCATTTATAAATATAGCAAATTGCAATTCTTTATTATCAATAATTCATTAGGAGACGTAAGGATAAAATATCATTAGGTATGCCTCCATGCTTTAACGCCTATTAGTTCCCCAACCCATAGTTGAGTACGCGGGCATAAACTCTTTCACAATAAAATATAAGTTATAGATAGCAAATTCTTATAACTCTTCATTGATACACTTGTATTCATAACCCCAACAACAAAACCAAAACCAAACTTCAAATCATAAATATTACAAAGGTTCATATATGAAATATAAAAGTAAAAAAGACCAGAAGAAAAATAGCGGTGCAAAATCGTGCTAATAAGGCAAGCGCAATTATCCATCGCTAAATGAAAATCGCGATTCTTAAAGCACGTTATACGTTTTAGCAACGTTATAGCGCTATTAACAACATATTTTAGAACTAAAATAATTATGTCCACAAATTTATCGTGTGTATATATATATATATATATATATATATATATATATATATATATATATATATATATATATATATATATATATATATATATATATATATATATATATCCATCTAATTTACAGTAAACATACATATATGTGTAATATCAAAATTGTACTTCTTATTTGTTTTGTGTGCATGTGTGTGTGTGTATATATATATATATATATATATATATATATATATATATATATATATATATATATATATATATATATATATATATATATATATATATATATATATATATATATATATATATAAAACACACATCTTGGTGGTTGAGATGGCAAGAGCACATGCCTCCCTTATGGGAGGTTGTGGGTTCAAACCACATTCCACACAAGTAAGGTTAAGATATTACACCTTTACTTGTGGCCTCTGTGCTAGCCAAGACAGTGTGTACCCGGGGCTGGTTTCCCCCCAGTCGTTGCTTGCAGGGCGTCTTTCCGGGGTGGACGTGGTTTGCGCCAGGGTTTGCCGATTGCGTGTGCGGGTCTAGTCTCTGTGCAGCATCTACTTGGAGAAAGGGAAGGTTCAACGGTATAACGACCGAGCAGTCCCATATGTACCTAGCTAGGCTGTAGTATATTACGTACCCGTGTAATAGGATTCATCCCTACTTGCAATATATATATATATATATATATATATATATATATATATATATATATATATATATATATATATATATATATATATATATATATATATATATATATATAAAACAAAATCAATAAAAGGTAATGTTGTCATTTGTCGTTATTGACATTCTAATATTTTGTAAACCAAAAGTGCCAATAATTTGGATTCCATCAAATTCCAATTCTTTTCAAAATTTTCCGCAAGCCAAACAATCGATTAATTTATCACTTTGCTCTCTAAACTTACTAAGAATTTCTCCATTCCGCCTCCTAACTCTTTGTCTGACTAGATTTCACGTTTTTACTTTTAACCTTCTGAACTCGTATTCTTTCAAAATTTTAAGTGTTTAAAGAGGAAACAATTCGACATCATTTACAAGATCTAAACCCAAAACCCTATAATCATTATAAACTCGACACGAAAATAAACGGGTTGTCATAACAAGACACGGTAAGTAAACAGATCAAGTTAAGGTCAAGCTCTCTCAAACCGACATAACACGACATTTTACCAAGTCTGAATTTTGTGCATATGCACATACTCATATGTGCATATGCATATACACATACTCATATCATATGTGCATATGCACATACTTATATGTGCATATGCATATACACATACTCATATGTGCATATGCATATACACATTTTTTTTTTCAAAACTCCTAAATGATGCGCATATAAAATTGTTGGTGTTTTGGTAAAAACATTTGATAGAGAAACTGAAAATTGGGGAAAATAAGCGGAAATTGAAGAAAGCTAGAATTTGGAGGCTTCAATAGTGGATTATGGGTTCAAACAAGGGCAAATTGCCTTAGGCTGTTTAACAAAAACACCAACCCGTAGAGAGCTTTCCGATGATACATGGCAGCCTCAAACCTCCCAAGGGTCAAAAGTTATGGTGCGTTTGAAATTGGGTTTCTCTTGACCCATTTGTCATTTTCGTATTTGTCTATAAATGTTTCAGAAAAGTGGTCTCTATATGCTCCGTATCACAATAAATTCATACAAACCGTATCTTATTTTGCATAAATTGAAACGTATAACAACTACAACTTATCGCAAACATCTAAATGGTAAATAGCTTGTCGATATATCACAAACAACAACAACAAGACAATATATTTCAATAAATAATTCACGCTAATCATATGAATTAAAGTTATTGTAATAAATAAATCACGCATCACGTCTTTCAATCATTATGATTGCAAATACTTACATTAAAAAAATACATAAAAACAAATAATATTGTCTCTATTGCATTAACATGCCAATATACAACTAAGATATTCTTTTTTAGTGCATCAAATTTGTCAATCTTTCCTCGTTTTCTTCTTAAAAGGTTATCTCCTTGATTGCTAGTATCTAAGTTGGGGAAGCAAGATCCTTATATCAAGGGAGAGGTGCTTTAAATCATGTCAAAATTTCCATCTTTCCGATTGTCTTGGAGTCTTTGAAGGACTTCCCACTCATTCAATGCACATGAAAAATCCTTAACTTGTCAGATGACTAAATCTTGTTTTACATGCAAACATTCAAAATTCGATCTTAAAGATTTCTTCCTTCCCCATGCTTTCCTATATCTCACAACCCAAGAAGAATGTAGTAGACCAAAGTTATAGGGAGTGCAATCAACATCCCGAAAATCACCCTGAAATATCCAAACGAATTTTATTACTTTACATTATCTTTTTCAAATATAGAACATCTCTTCTTAAAATATTTGAACCAAAAATAAGCTTCATGTAGCAAAATGTTTACCAACAGTTCAAAAAGTTAACACTAGCATATACTTACGCAGTACTGAGAATAGCTGGATGAACGTTGTATTCTTTAGCAAAGACAAACGGTACTATTCCTTGTGGCAGTGCAGCCTGTCATTCATAGAAATTTAAAATAATTAAAAAATAGTCATCGGCCATTGCCAAAAAAATATCAAATGTGACAATTTAGCTAGTATATGTAATATTTGACATGAAATTAAATAGATTATCGTTTTACTCACATATTTAAATCATTTGGTCAAAGATTATTAGATAATATTCTATGATCGATTATATAATCAAACATTTAATCTTAAAAATGGTTGGATATATATATATATATATATATATATATATATATATATATATATATATATATATATATATATATATATATATATATATATATATATATATATATATATATAATATCGACCTGTACGATGGCGACATGGAGGAGGGTACCACGGAGGCCAACGATTATCGAAGCGGCTGCCATCACCGCTGGTCCCGTTAAAAACCTCACCGCCATTGAAAAAGTAGCCACTGAATTCCCACATGCAATTATCTTCGGTTGAAGGGCCATAAACAGACCTTTAAAACACATAAATAATGAATATCAAAATAAAAGAAATAATGGTATTCATAACATAACTACTAGAACCAAAATAAATGGCTCTAAACATGTTCGTGCTAGTGTCATAGTGTCGAGAAAATGTAAAACTCTAAGAGACAGATTTGACAGGGTTGTCATTAAATGAACATGGTATTGCCGACAACTTGTTATTGTTTCTTACAACGAAAGAAAATTGGATTTTAAGAAAAGAAAGGATTTAACATTGGACGTCAAAAACTAATTGATAAGATTGATGTTGAATTTTCCATTAAAAAGCACTATACTGGACCACGATTGAGTCTATTCATCAATCATTACGGTCCCAAATTATTACGAGTCATTTTCTTGAACATAAAATAAGGGTCCTAACCTACAATAATAATTATACTAATTGACGACGAAATACTTCATTAAATAATAAAACCAAAAAAATAACTTACCTAAACTAAACATGGCCATTCCGAGACCAGCATCCGAAAGTATTGAAATCGATTTCTCGATTATTTTGGGCATGGCCACATGCCACCTGTCATCATTAAACTCGTTAAAAACGTATATTATTAGTTTAGTAAGTCATGTTTTGACGTTTATTTTATTTTATAAAAGATAAATATACAAAGCAAGACAAAGAATACACAAAGTTTGAAAAAGATGAGAAATTAAGAGAAGAGAAAGCAATTTAATATAAAGTAGTCAAAGTGTACAAAAATATTTATTACCTGAAAGAAACAAGAGACCAAATTAGACCAATGAGGCTCGAGTACGTGTTCGGGTTCCGGATAAGCTTTCTCCAAACCATAATCAGTATCAATCGGGTCATGACACTCGCCGGAGGCATCTGTTTTCCGACATTTCCGTCAAGAACTGGAACCTCCTTAGGGCGGAGTTCCGACGTCGAGCTTGATCCAGGTTTTGCGAACCCAGCCGTACCTTCTTTGTCTCTCTCCTCATCTCCATCTCTGCCACCACCGAAAGTAAATTCATCCGGCCGGAATTCTGTGCCTGCACCATTGATGACCGACCTAAATTACAGGTCTCATAGTCATAGGGAAAAATCAAGAAAAAGGTGGTTTTACTACCTTTTGTTTCGGGTTGATCGGAGGAGACCACCATCCGTATTTCCTTAGCGCCGTCGTGATCGGGTCGAATTGATTGGTCCGTTGTCGCTCCGTAATCAGTACCGCCAAACACGTGGAGCCCACCACCTTCCGAAACCGGCGAAGCACTGGAGCTCCAAACGAACATGTGAAGTTCTTTGTCGTCATTCTTTGTCTTGTTTTGTGAGCCATTTTGTTGCACCACCGTAAGTGGTGGTTGTAGGCCTTTTGCTGTTTTTGTGACCGTTGATGTGATCTCCGGGTTCGGTGCGGGGTAAGATGTCGTCTGACCTGCCGGATAAGACCCAAACCTCGGAGAATTTAAAGGTCCCGGAGCTGTACTCTCTTCAAAATTGGACGGTCGGGGTGTCGGACCTCTGGATGACTGAACGGAATACGTATCCGCCGGACCGAAATTTGATAACCGGCCACCAGGAAATCCCATCATAGAGTAAAAATCAGAGTGGTTAAAATTCGACCCTCTTGGGGTCTGGTTTCTCGACGAGCTCAAACTGTAGATCTCTGCCCCCGTTAAATTCGACGGCCGTGGAGTCATACCGGGGAGCGAACCGAGTCCGAGCGACCTTCTCGAAACGTTTGATTTCCTAACCGTTACATGAAGCTTCCCGTCGTTTCCGATTTCAGCGTCGGTTTCCAGAAAATCATGACCGTCAAGAGACACAACATCGGACTCCACCTTGAATGAGACAATCGACGCAGCGGTTTCCGGGAACTGTTCCATGATCAGAATCTTGGCGCCACGGTACTCGAACAAGAAAAGCAGCAGAGTGTACCAAATGATGCACTGCAGCACCACCACCTGAACCATCAACGACCCCGAATAATCACCGTACATCGCAATCAGTAACGGAATCCCCATCACCAAAGTATTAGGTAGCGTGGAGAGTGAAAAAATGGTGATCATCCATTCCAAACTCCCGTTTTTCGTGAAATTTGCCCAGAGTCCGAGCACCACCAGCATAATGATTTTCTGGAGTGTGTCAGCGGCGATGAACCGGAAGTTCATCTCGTACGGATTATTCAAAGAAATGAAGTGAAACGACAGTAACGGAACGGCGAATATAGCAACAAATCGATTGATGCCGGAGCATTGGTCAGGAGAAAAGATCTTCCACCACCGTACACTGCCGTAAGCCAGTATCATAGCGACGTATAACGGCACCATCGCCGCCATGACGGTGTAGAAGTCGTGCCCAGTAATCATGGCTGCTTACAGATCTAGCAGCAGTGATTGGTATCGGAAGTGGAAACCGACAGATTTCTGTATCTTTTTATCAGTTTGCCGGCCAATGTCTATGATTTTAGCAACTGATTAAACCAATCAACAGAAAGAAGCCTTGGTTAGAGAGAGAAACTGATGGGGATGTATCCATGGAGTTTGAGATTGAATGAATGGTGTGAATGTGTGATTGAAAGACAGTGTATATGAGGGAAGTGTATATATATAGGATAATAGGAAAGAATGTATAAGATAGGATGCACATAATGTGCACGTGTAGTGTGGGTGAGTGATTGACTTTGATATTGACTATGTGTCGGGTTGGATCGGGTTTAATCGGGTCGGATATAATAACCACCTTTCAATAAGTATGTACTAACAATTTAGAACTTCACTTACAACAAGACCTTGTTTGATGGTCTTTTAATTGTTTCATTCAGAGACAGTTTTTAAGTTTTTGATTGCAAACCCATTTCATAATCAATTAGATGCATATTAAATGGAATGAGATGTTACATATTGATAACGAAGTGTTGTATATAACTTTAATTATTGTTTTATGCAAGATATAAGTAGAAAAATATAATATGGTGATTTGGAATGTGTGTATATCATCTTGTAAACTTTGTAGACCTATTCAGTTTGTGAAATGTATGTGATGATTTTTTGTTTAATTCTGGATTATGATCATTGTATGTGATGATTTGTTGGTATGTGATTTGGAATTAATTTTTACTTTTTTGATGGTTTGTTGGTATTTATTATGATTTTTAAATATAAGTGTAATAATAATAATATTTTTTTTATTGAGCAAACCCCAATCGACAACCTTACCAATTAGCATTGGATCTTGTATGCATTTAAATGAATCTTATACTTTAGGTCCGGCAACTTCGCATGGAGAATAATAAGTATAGAAAATCATTGGATGAACCATGGAACGATGATGTTGGATGGTGGAATTTTTAAGTAATCACGGTAGAGGCTGTGTGGGTGGTAGTGATGGTGACGGTGGTGGGATCTTGCATTAAGTAGTTTGCATTGGCAGCAACGAGGGTGGTGGCGTTGGTTACGCCGGCCAGAGTAGTAATGTGATGTGGGTTGTAACATCCACATTTTAGGACGTAGTAGTTTTGACAATTTTAATAGAAAAATATTTTTTTTGAAAAATAAGTTTAATTCAAGTAAATAGAATAACCTTGGAATAAATAAAAGAAGTTTATATTTGATGTTTAAGGTAAATAAGATGTTTAAAACGATTAAATATGAAGATAAAAAGTGAACTTATGATAAAAAGGACTAGAAATGTTATTTGAGAAAACTTGTAAAATCATGTTTTGGACTGACATGAAAACCTAAATGTTATGAAATCAATATTGGAAAGTATAAAGATGAGATCCACAAGTTGGAAGTATGATTAGAGACCAACTGGAGAAATTTTAGGATAGAGACTAATTTTGTTAAATTCTTGAAACTTATCATATTTGACAAAATAGAAACAAACTTATTTGACTCATAGGAGATCCATTAAGGCCAATAGTGTAAAATGATTAGTAAAGGGGTTTATGTTGGCAATAGTCAAACATATATACGCTAGTTAGTTCATCTTCTTCATTCATTTTGGATGAACGATTCTAAAAAGAACCAAAACACTTTCATGACATTTTGAAGCTTTTTTTTGATGGAATTAAGAGTGAAGATTCAAAGTTCTAGCACTAGGATTGAGTTCTTGGTGATTAGGAGGTACAATCTCTTCATCTTCTTCATTTAGAAGTTAGCTAGGGTTTCAAAAATATACCATGATAGCTTCATTTCTTTGAGCTTTTAAGCTTGTTTTAGTAATTTGAATGAAAGTAGAGACTCATTTTTATCATATATGGCTCAATATTTAAATTAAATGAGTTTTTGAAACCTTGAAGCTTCACCAATAGTAGAAATCGATTTTAAGCAATTACTAATGAGATTAATGATGTTTCTATCCTTATTTCAATGATTTTATACTATATAGTTTATTAAGTCAATATGAACTTCATTTGTTGATTATCTAGTGATTTTAAAGGTTTTCATAATGAATTGAAGCTTATTTCAAGTATGTGTTGTTTAATAAAGTTCATGTTGGGCAAAAGCTTCTAGATCATCTTGAATGCAACTTATATCATTGTATTTGATGATTTAAAATTGTTCTAAACATGTTTTGGGATGTTAACGGATCAATGTAAGCCATTAAAATTAAAGGAATTAATACTAGAAGTGATTTGGATATGTTGGGGGCAAATATGGAAATTGTGTAATTGTGGTGTGTACATGGGGTGTGTGTTTTTCTTTCACAAATCACAAAGGTCATGTTTTGATCTGTTATAAATTCACATGTTGGTTTTAACTTGAGTTTGGATCACTTGCTTGGCCCCTAATTGTTCCCATTGATCACATAAAGATTGAAAATGAACATTTAAGGCACAAGATGGTAATAGTATTCATGTAGGTGTCTCGATATTTTGAAATATTATAAATACTCCATGGTTGCATCTTGATTTAATATTCCAAATCAGAGATCATTAGGGGTGTAAACAAGTTAAGCTGCTTGTGAGCTACTTATAATCGACCCGTAGAAGAGCTCAACTCGAGCTCGAGTTAAACGAGCCCATGCCAAGCTTGAGGTTAGTATTAGGCTCTCATATTAAACAAGTATGAGTTCAAGTTTCATCAGTCGACCTTGATTAGGCTCACGACCCCAAACGAGTCTTGTAACACCCGGTTTCTCATACAAAGTACACCCAAAAATTTTCAACAAATTATACATAAAAAATGGGCATACTTGTACTAAACCATAGAAAACAAGATGTTATCAAGAACTTAATACAACAAAGGTCCTCACGTTACATACCAGGCATTACAAATAAATCTATTACAACTAAAGGACAGGCTCTAAACTTGTCCATTTCTCTTTATCACATGCCTTCCCCTATCACTGCTACAGATACATGCAAAACAATAAACAACTCAAGTGTAAGCTTATAAAGCTTAGTGAGTAAATCTTAATCACTCTCCATAATTCTCTCTCAATTAATATCCTCTTTATTCTCTTTTGTCAATCTCATTATCAACATCCATCTTCTCTTAACTCGGAAAAACCTGCAAACACATTAGCTTTACAAACACTAGCTAATTATTAATAATATCCGTTCATCAATAAGTACCACACTCGGTACTACTTATATACTCAATCAAAATCACTCATTTAACAACAAACTATACTCCATCTTCAATAGCCCTTATGGCTATACAATCCCATACAAGACTCTATAACACAACCATTTCAACATCTACTATGATTATACAATCCATATGTACATTAAAATCGACTAATGTTATTTACATATAGCAATTCATTTAATCATAGGTTACAACAATAACCATAACATAGCAGGACCACACATATATATGTTACGTGTATCTCAACAATTATTAAGCATATCTCTACTTAATTAAAAAGGAATACTCACCTTTTATCGACTTAGTATAAGAAATTCCCATATACTTCATGTACCGGGCTCTTGTCCGCTAGACTTGATTGTATCACCACAATCTATATCAATTCTCCAACATCCACAATCATCTCAACAACATCTAACTCAAAAGATGTATAAATCAAAAGCAGGAAAAAGGAGTACAAACTGTAAATATCAACTCTATATTTACCGAAACCTCCAAATCCACGGTTCTACTCATTCAACCGTAGAAACTCTACAATAATCACACCAATTTCTCTAAAGGCATCCACTAACAACCTACTAACATCATATATAACAATTTGTAGCTAAATCACAAAAATTGAAAACTAGGGTTTGAAACCCCCAAAACCGAGAGATACTCACCTCGACGAATTAGGAAGCAAGAACACGTTTACGGGGTTAGATTCATGCTTCTATATGCTTCCCCACGAACCTCTAGGTTTCGTTTCACTCAAAATTGCCATTTGAAGCTCTCAAAATCGAAAATGAAATGTTATTTCTCGAAATGGGTTTTCTGCACTTTAAAAGGCTCTGCACGCGTAACACGGTTGTGTAAAATTTAACACGCCCGTGTAATGCTACAGTGCCCATGTAAAATTTAACACGCCCGTGTAATGCTACAGTAACCAGCAAACACAAAATTACCGTGTATTACACGACCCGTGTAACATTTGCACGACCCGTGTAAGCCATTTTTGGCATTTTTAAGGCTCAAACTTCTTCCAAATGGGTTTCTAATCACCCAAACTCATACATTAACTTAACTAATCTTAATCACACCAAGATTAGTACATAAGAAAGGTTTTAACCTCTTCTCCCAAATCAACAACTCATCACTCAAAGGTAATTATAGAAGATTGCCACACAACTCTTAATAACTCAAAGCTAGAACCATACTAATTATAAGGTAATAACTCTACTTACCTTAGTAAGCACCTCAAAATGAAAATGGGTCTTACAAGTTCTTACCCCCTTCAAAAGATTCCGTCCTCGGAATCTCTTGAAACAAAAAGGGATATCTTGACCGCAAAATCTTAACGCTCGCCATCATTCTCGTAAGATGATTCCTATAGCCATATTGGCTATCATCATTGTCATGTGGGAAAATACTCACTCTTTCAGGGCACACACTTTTTTTATAGCATCATTGACATCAAGGTATCTCACCTCACTCCTCAAGTGATACTCCAATCACCAACTTGTCTCATATAGCCATCTGGAACTCAACTTTCATTTCAAATTTTCTCAAAATGATCTTACTCTAACTCAATAAGAAAATGGTCTCATCGATCTCAAGCTCATTTTCTCTCTCCATTTATTCCTCCAATAACAACACGCTAGTTATTGATTTCTCCGACTTGCACATTCTCATTGTTTAGAGTAGGAGAAACACTCATACAACATAAAAGACACATATATTCAATTGTCTCACCCATGTTGCATAACTCATCAACACTAGGATGTAAATCCAACAATAATAAAATATCAGAAACTATTTCGAGTTTCACTCACGTCTCCTCTAATTTGGTATTTAACCCTCGACCCTTTGGTTACATAATACTCTTTTCAGTTGTGTTATCGCTACAACTGATTGCAACTTATCCGAAAGCTCATTCATCTCTATTTCCACCTCAACACACATATTAGGTTTTTACCCAATATACAACTAACAATCCTCCACCAAAGTGGCTCCTCTTCATACTAATTTAACAACATACCTCATGTTGTTTCTCTCGATGTACTCACTCATTATATTTTCTCTTATGTGGACAAATCCACATCATATTCTCAATAAATCATTTACTCTATTAAACTCGATAATTTATTGTCAAATAAATTCTCAACACAACCACATATATTCCTTCTGACACACTATCAGTAAGGATTTTCTTCTCGTCATTTCTCCCTCGTTATCATTTCAATCTCCAATTCATCATAATGACATAGAATAGGTGATATATACAACTCACCGAAATATCTACACATGGCTCAAAATAATAAAATTTGACACCGTAATCTCTACAATGGGATCATATCTCATTATCCAATTTACTTATAAAAAAAATAACTCAACATTATTATAGCAAAATCTACTATTTGTCGTCTTATATGAATAATAGTTTTGTCATCTCGACATTCACATATTTATCTCATTGGCAGTAATCGATTTGATTGCTAAGGAACGAATCCTATCAATCACAACCACAATTACTTTCCTCCTCTTTTTAACTCATTACATAATTATACAACTTTATCTCGTGCAACATGCAAGAAATCTCACACATTCTCAACACGACTACATTACAAACATATTTACTCATAGCATCACTTCTCAACAGTATAACTCACTGTATTATCTCACAGTACTTCCGTACTGTTAATCTACCTCTGTTTCGTCCTCTTCTCAACCCGTAGGTTTCAAGCCACACAAGCTTACCGCGACGTTCATATCTATCCGCACGCAAGGATAGTACATGTCTCATTACTCCGCATCATCATAAAGTACATGCATGTTTACACACAAGCACAACCACTATAGCACCATTCTGCTTCGACTCTTGGTACCTCGTACCATACTTTGGTCTCATCATTCAACACTATCTCACGGTACCTCGGACCGTCCTCTGATCAGATCATGGTACCTCGTACCATTCTCCGATTTGAATCCATCTCCTCTTTGACTCTAGCGAGTCTCCACTACGGTCTCGAGTCATATAGACTCACCGTCACTCCTCCTTTTATTTGAGTCATAACAACTTTCATTACTCCAACCACAAGGTACTTGTTATGTGCTCTCACAAAAATATGTGATCTTAACCTCAACTACTCAATACGTGGCCCCACAGAATATGTGGTCTCCACCACGTTTATTCGCGATGTGGTCCCACAATATATGTAGTCTCAACCACCTTTACTCAATATGTGACCCCACCAAATATGTGGTTTCAATCACCTTTACTCAATATGTGATCCCACCAAATATGTGGTCTCAATCACGTTTACTCAATATGTGACCCCACCAAATATGTGGTCTCAATCACGTTTACTCAATATGTGACCCCACTGAATATGTGGTCTCAATCACATTTACTCAATATGTGACCCCACTGAATATGTGGTCTCAATCACATTTACTTAATATGTGACCCCACTGAATATATGGTCTCAATCACATTTACTCAATATGTGACCCCACTGAATATGTGGTCTCAATCACATTTACTCAATATGTGACCCCACTGAATATGTGGTCTCAATCACATTTACTCAATATGTGACCCCACTGAATATGTGGTCTCAATCATATTTATTTAATATGTGACCCCACTGAATATGTGGTCTCAATCACATTTACTCAATATGTGACCCCACTGAATATGTGGTCTCAATCACATTTACTCAATATGTGACCCCACTGAATATGTGGTCTCAATCACATTTACTCAATATATGACCCCACTGAATATGTGGTCTCGATCACATTTATTAGGTAATTAACCCAATCTCTAGGCCAATTAGGCCTACTTGAACCACTCTAGGTTCTCTCAATTATAACCACAAGGTACTCTTTATGTGGTTACTCGAGTGTCCTCTGACAACTCTGTCACAAATATCTCATTATGTGACAACTCTAAACTACACAATTCATCTCTCAGCATGTCAACTCATAATCAGTTATTGTGTGCAATCAACTACACACTCATTATCTTTCTCAACTCATACTCTTTTGGCTATCTCAACCATTCATTGTGATCATTCATAAGTACTAGTTATGTGGCCCCACAAAACATGTGGTCTCAACCATACAATACTTGTACACAGAAATCTCGTCACATCTGTGAAACAACAAGCAATATATATATATATATATATATATATATATATATATATATATATATATATATATATATATATATATATATATATATATATATCATATCATTCTTTATATATTTCTTACCATATATATATGCTTATTTTACACATTTCTCCATGGTTGCTAAGTACTCGTCAAGCAACCACTTATAATCTCGGTTATACATAATCACAAGGCACTCACTATGTGATATGTAAACTTTACCTCAAATGGACACGAGATTCTCATCTCGATATCGATTACTACACCTTATACTCACAATTCTCTAGCACATGTAATTTCAATTAATCTTTTATGTGTTCACATATTTTACACATATTCTACAATATGTAGTATCAATAATTAAAACACATGTAACTCATTACAATTAACATTTTAAGTGAAATTACTTACATACCTTGTAGCAAGAAATCTTGTCTCCTCATTAGTTGAACTTGCATACTTTGGATCTCAACTCTTGAGTGTACTCGGCTATACTCACATATTTCAACTCTTAGTTTATACTCAGCTTATGTTCATACTCTTTCTCATCATCAATTGGAATTTCGCCTCAACCGGGATCTCATCTTATCAGCTCATCATCATCTGGAAATTTGCCATCAACAAAATCTCATCTCATATTCAACTAACATCTCATAATTAGCTGAATTTCTCGTCTCCTCGTTGGTTGATATCTCTTATCAGTCAAAATCTCGTATCATCATCCAATATTGGTCCAACCGGCTATGACCAATTCATCAACTCGTCCTCATCTGTCTCCATATCTATATTCACACACAGAATATAACAATAACAAATATGAGATAAAAGTTATAATTAACTCATAAACTAAAATCAGCAGCAGTATCTTTTTCCAAGCATGTGATAGGGGCTCTTTCTCACCTCAGTTCAAGTCTAGGACTCTACATTCAAAGACCTAGTTCACTTAAACCATGCTCTGATACCAACTTGTAACACCCGGTTTCTCATACAAAGTACACCCAAAAATTTTCAACAAATTATACATCAAAAATGGGCATACTTGTACTAAACCATAGAAAACAAGATGTTATCAAGAACTTAATACAACAAAGGTCCTCACGTTACATACCAGGCATTACAAATAAATCTATTACAACTAAAGGACAGGCTCTAAACTTGTCCATTTCTCTTTATCACATGCCTTCCCCTATCACTGCTACAGATACCAGCAAAACAATAAACAACTCAAGTGTAAGCTTATAAAGCTTAGTGAGTAAATCTTAATCACTCTCCATAATTCTCTCTCAATTAATATCCTCTTTATTCTCTTTTGTCAATCTCATTATCAACATCCATCTTCTCTTAACTCGGAAAAACTTGCAAACACATTAGCTTTACAAACACTAGCTAATTATTAATAATATCCGTTCATCAATAAGTACCACACTCGGTACTACTTATATACTCAATCAAAATCACTCATTTAACAACAAACTATACTCCATCTTCAATAGCCCTTATGGCTATACAATCCCATACAAGACTCTATAACACAACCATTTCAACATCTACTATGATTATACAATCCATATGTACATTAAAATCGACAAATGTTATTTACATATAGCAATTCATTTAATCATAGGTTACAACAATAACCATAACATAGCAGGACCACACATATATATGTTACGTGTATCTCAACAATTATTAAGCATATCTCTACTTAATTAAAAAGGAATACTCACCTTTTATCGACTTAGTATAAGAAATTCCCATATACTTCATGTACCGGGCTCTTGTCCGCTAGACTTGATTGTATCACCACAATCTATATCAATTCTCCAACATCCACAATCATCTCAACAACATCTAACTCAAAAGATGTATAAATCAAAAGCAGGAAAAAGGAGTACAAACGGTAAATATCAACTCTATATTTACCGAAACCTCCAAATCCACGGTTCTATTCATTCAACCGTAGAAACTCTACAATAATCACACCAATTTATCTAAAGGCATCCACTAACAACCTACTAACATCATATATAACAATTTGTAGCTAAATCACAAAAATTGAAAACTAGGGTTTGAAACCCCCAAAACCGAGAGATACTCACCTCGACGAATTAGGAAGCAAGAACACGTTTACGGGGTTAGATTCATGCTTCTATATGCTTCCCCACGAACCTCCAGGTTTCGTTTCACTCAAAATCGCCATTTGAAGCTCTCAAAATCGAAAATGAAATGTTATTTCTCGAAATGGGTTTTCTGCACTTTAAAAGGCTCTGCACGCGTAACACGGTCGTGTAAAATTTAACACGCCCGTGTAATGCTACAGTGCCCGTGTAAAATTTAACACGCCCGTGTAATGCTACAGTAACCAGCAAACACAAAATTACCGTGTATTACACGACCCGTGTAAGCCATTTTTGGCATTTTTAAGGCTCAAACTTCTTTCAAATGGGTTTCTAATCACCCAAACTCATACATTAACTTAACTAATCTTAATCACACCAAGATTAGTACATAAGAAAGGTTTTAACCTCTTCTCCCAAATCAACAACTCATCACTCAAAGGTAATTATAGAAGATTGCCACACAACTCTTAATAACTCAAAGCTAGAACCATACTAATTATAAGGTAATAACTCTACTTACCTTAGTAAGCACCTCAAAATGAAAATGGGTCTTACAAGTCTATGCAAATTTATATGTATTTTTATATTTAACTTTATTTAACAAATTATTTTTATATAACTAATTATTAAATATTAAATATCAAATAATGAAAAAAGAGCTTTTTAATGATCTTAAAAACATACCTAATCTCAATATTTGACTATTAACCATCCAAGATCAAGGTTGAGCCCCATGAATAAAAACAAGTCACGCTCGAGTTCAGGTAGGCTCGGGCATAGTTCTGATCATTTACACCCCAGAGATTATGATTCAGTTGACTATTTTATGTACAATAGAATTATACGTGGTTCGGGAGTATGCATATGTCCATGGAAGTTTATAGTTAGCAAAGGCGTGATATTTAAGTGTTCTTACTATGACCCACCTTTTTCCCTAGGAATCCTTTGTTAGGTATATTACTTATACGCTAGGTTCAAAATTTTACAGTATCTAATATTGGTTTAAGATACATATATGATGTCAAAGTTTAGTCCTATATGGTTTGATGTAGAGAAACTCGATGGAAGGATCAACTTCAATTCATAGTAAGTTGAATTCAAGTATGGGTTGATTCAATCTAGTTAAAAATCACATTAAGGGGAAGCCACCCCTTCTTTCTAAATATATATCAAAAAATAGTTATGTAACGATGATGAAGAATGTGGTGATATGGTTATGAGTGTCACAAGTATTATTTGTTTGTCTCTAGAAAATACACATACGATATAAGCGATAAAAATTGCAATACCCGTATTTTGGGTTTAGATTTTTAACCATTTAAGTGAAAATATTTAAAAAATTAATTTCAATAAAATTGTTTAATAAATAAAATAAATATTAGTGAGATTTAAGGTCTTAAGATTATTAGAAGGCCAACTTGGGTTAAAGAGAAAATTTTGAGTCCGAGGGACTAAAGTTATAGATATTGAGAAAACTAGTGTTAACCCTGTCTTGACTAAGTTGGGACCAAATCAATAAATTTATTTTCTACGTTCTCGAGAATATTAAACTTATTGGGTTGATAGAAGTTACTTGGGGTCAATAATGGAGAACTTGTTAATAAAGGACCAAAAGTGACAAGTTGACAAAGGTTAGAACATAACACCCCTTTCCTTCCTCATTCTCATGATAACCAGCTTTTGAGAGAGAGAGAGAGAGAGAGAGAGTGTGTGTGTGTGTGTGTGTGTGTGCGTGTGTGCGTGTGAGGGTGATGATTTGAGGCAGAATGAAGAATTGAGCTGGATTTGATGAACACTTGAAGGAATTATGCTTGATTCATCACTAGAAGCTTAAAAAGGTAGCATTTCTTATCCATTTTTCTCTACTTTGGTGTATTGAATTTAGTTTCGTTTCAAAACAGAAAATTGTATGATATTTATGAATTATATCGAGTTTTAGTTCGAATTATGGTGTTGCATAACAAATATATTGGAATTGATCCATTGGCATGGTCAAATTTGTGTTTGTGATGATTCAATGAGTGTTTTGAGCCCTAGATTTGATTCAACACATGTTGATCCATCTAAAAACGGATTTGGAACTTTGTGTTATTCTATCTTTTGAAGCTTTAATCGGAGATGACCTATTTTAGTGATAAATTCATTATATTAATGATAATAACAAGGATTTTAATTATATTTTTCAAGTATTTTAATGTTTGATTATAACTCTAAGTCGTTAGAAGTGGAATGGAAGGGATTAGAAGTGGTTTAGACTTGAAATGGAAGCTTAAAAGCGCTTAAAATTTGTATTTATGCAAGTCTAATGTCTAGTTGATCGAGTGTTGGATTCCTAGGCAAAAATACACTCGATCTAGTACCTTTCTAGAATGCTAAAAACAATTGATTTAGATGAATTTCACCCATGGTTGCATCTAATACCTTCTATTAGCCTTAAGGATGTTGTGTAAGGTACAAAGTGTGGTGTTTGAGTTTAGACACCTTGATCTAAACTATTGGAAAGTAACTAGTCATTAATTACTTGATTTATTGTTAACTTTATGTAACTAATAACTTACCATCAACATAATATTGAAGTGGTGTGCTTATAAATGACCTTGCTTCCTTTAATAGCATTAATCGAAGCTTTCCTACTCTGAATATGTCAAAATACAAGTGTTAGTCCTAGAAACCAAATGAGTATTCTCAAGGTCAACTCTTAAGTATAATTGATAGAGTCAATAATCCAAACCCATCATGAAACACCCAAAATATTCTTCAAAACAATAAAAAAAATGATCGGGAACTATGGTTGGGAAAAAGCATTATTTGATGATAAATCAAATCATTAACTCATAAATATAACTCAGCAGATGAAGGTATGCAATGCACGTGCTTCTACTTTCAAACCCCAAGTGTTCTCTGTTGAAATCAATTTATTCGCATTGTACATCGTTTCTTTTAAGACCACCGAGTTGACATTTTGCCGATCTTTTTTGTAGTAACTTTTTAAGTTTGGATAAAAATAAAACAAAAATAACTCTAACCAAAATGATAGAATTGTGATTTTCAACTAATAGATTGATAATTGAAGTTATGCTTGGTAAGAAAAACAAAGACGATACTACGACATTTAAAGGGTGTAGAAACAAATTAAAGATTATATAATATTTCTAGATCGAAGGGTATTTAGTTGTTTTACGTATATGATGAACACGCTTATATATTATTATACGATTAAACCAAATTAATTTATAGTTGTTTCATGATGCTTTTAAAAACAAAATATATTTTTATAGATATTAAAACATTTATTAAAATTCTGATATTTTAAATTAATAAATTATATGATTATAATATAAAAGGTTAGATAAAAAACGAAGTGTTAAAGAAATAAAAATTAAATTGTAAAATAACATAGAGAACATGTTTTGTTGATCATGACTTAATTGTTTATATGTTTTCAATGAATAATTATAAGATATTGATTCGTATTGTATTAGCATCAATAGGTTTATTGATTGTTTTCAAGACATAAAAACTCGAGTAAATTACAATTTTGGTCCCTGTGGTTTGCTCGGATTTTCAGTCTTGGTCATCCTTTTGGATTTCCACGGTGAGGGTCCCTAAACTACCCATTTTCTTACACTCTTGGTCCCTCTGCCGGTTACCGTCTCATATATCTCTGTTAGTAGCGAATCGTGCACACCACGTGAGGGTATTTTGGACAAATCCCATCTCTGGCAACAACTGAAAATAAAAGCCTACAAAATCTATTTCTTTGCCACTCGATTGCATTGACTTACCAAAGAAAAAAACACAGTTGAAGCTTGCGTTCGAAAATGGTGGTGTGTAACTGCGGAACCGAAGCGACCATCGCAACGTCGTGGACAAACAGGAATCCCGGTCGGCGTTTCTGGCGTTGCATTCGATGTGGCTTTGTTGGGTGGTCGGATCCGCCAATGTGTCGACGGGCGCTGATAATTATTCCCGGTCTCCTGTTGGCTAGACGAATGATGATTGAAGAAATAGCACGACTGGAAGCGGAGGTGGAAGCTGCAGGTAGGTACAGAATATGGTTGATTGTTTCATGGATCTTCTTCATTGTTCTCACAATGTTCTTGATGTTCGAGTAATGAAGTTGTATGTCCGATGGGGGATGGTTTTTGGGGTTCAAAGTTAGGGTTTGTGTGGGTTTTTGGGTCTGATCGGGTAGGTACACAATATGGTTTTTGGGGTTCAAAGTGTTGTATGGTTGGTATAAAATGTCGGTTATTATGTTAAGTTTCTATTTTAGCAAACCAATGTTTTGTAAATCAGATACTATGTAATGTAAGTATGTTAATGGTAATGGGTAACTTTGTTTTAGTTTGTTTCATTTGTTGTTAGTCACTTTGAAACCAAATGTTTCGATGTTGTCAAGTTGTGCAAAATTATGGAATGATTTAATGGCATAAAAGTAGGTTGTTATAGTAATGACACAAACCAAGGTATGTTGCTGCGTGTATGGTTACATTTGCATTACAATTACAAATGTAGAGTGTTATTGTTGTTTTTGTGTTGTAAAAAGTTCGACAATTTTAACCACAATTTTTGATTACTAGTATGATGTTACAATACATTAAATTGTATTACTATGTTGATCAATGTTATGTTACTTAACTATATTGTACAATCATAATATATTCGTTAAGTATATGGTTTTTTTTAACATACACACACAAAGATATTAATAAGCAAAGGGACATCCTGATAACCATAATTAGACATAATTAAAATCAACTAAACCTCATAACAATTTACAAGGTAAAAGTTTGACAAACACTTTACATATCCGTTTTACAATGTTGACTATAAACTTGCAGTTGATGTTTCCAGTCTACTGCATAACAAAATTTGTCAACATTTGTAAAATAACACAACTTGTGCTACTAACTATTACAACATAGTCTTGTAACACATTATTCAAACTATAAACACACATCTACTTATTGTCCCATAACATACTGAAACATCAATATCACATAACAACCTTCAACTACAACACATGACCAACCTCCTGCTCCAATCAACCAGTTGTAACAACTCCTGCTACCCCCTGGACATCACTTCCATTATCCATGCTGTTTAACACCACTGGTAAAGTTACTGATGTAATTGGTGACCTTGTACGAACACTCACAGGAAAACTCATTGGATCATCATTATGAAGTGCTTCAGTTGGCCCTCCTTGTCCCTTACACGACCTAGCATTATGTCTTGGGTTGTGACATTTACCACATGTAATGGTAATGTACTTTCTTGTCAACTTAGTGGTGTTTTGGCTTACATGACCATGTTGACTTGAACTCTCACCCTCACTCCTTCTTCTCTTAATCTTAGGCCTCCCAACCTTCAATTTAATCCAATACACAAACGTTATTTAATTATATTAAACCACAAATTTTTTAAATACACAATAAAATTACTAATAACTATATACCTGCTTCTTGTGCTTGGGGTGCACCAAAGTGGTAGGACAATCAAAAGTAGGCCATAACTGTGGACCATTGATTGGTTCAATTGTGAATGAGTACATTTTGTTCCATGTTGTTAACAAATAATAAGGATGGACAAGTTCCTCTGCCAGTTGGACTTGTTGTCCGTGTTCCACCTGGTCCCACAGTGCAGCAATAGCATGTTTACAAGGAATACCTGTCAAATTCCAATGTCTACACGAACAAGTCTTCTGTGCCATGTCTACTACATATTGCTCATAATAATCTCCAGTAACTTGGAATTTCCAATTACCATTGTAGATGCACCTGCACTTACTAGCATCATCCTTGTTCTTGTCAAGGATTGCTTGAGCAGTGGGAGTTAGGGGACCTGGGCTTTTGGCTATTAAACGTTGGACTGTGACAATCTTCTTCATTAGGTACTCTCTTATGAACTCTAGTGCTGAGATTATGGGCATGTCCCTCCGATCAACAATCTTTGCATTAAAAACTTCACACAGATTGTTCAAAAGCATATCTGAGTGAGCCCTCCCTGTTCATATTACAGCACAAAGTAAGCAGTTGTTATTATTAAATAAAGACTCATAAAACTACAAGGAATATTTATGTACTATATACTGTAACCTGTGAAATGGCTCCTACTCCAATGTTCAGCTGGTATGCTTTTTAACCAAATGTAAGCCTGATTATTATACTTCTGAAACTCTGCCATTGCTCTGTTGAATTCTGGTATAGTTGCAGCTCTAGCACACTTCCAAAGATGTTCCTTAAGAGGCTTCCCTTTCCAGTACAGTTTCATGTTATCTAAAATATGTCTGACACAGTATCTATGCTCAGCTGAGGGGAAAACTTTAGCAAGAGTAGGAACCAAACCCTACAAACAAAGAAAGATTAGTTTGACAGTAATGAAAATAAATAACAATTTCAATAAGACAGTACCTTTTGGCGATCACTAATGAATGTGAAGTTTGTGTTAGTACCCATTTCTAAATCACTTCCCAAGCATTCTAAAAACCATGTCCACGAGCTTTTTGTTTCAGCTTCGACAATGGCATAGGCTAAAGGGTATATGTCGTTGTTGCCATCTAACCCTACTGCACTCAACACCTGTCCTGGATAAGGACCTTTCATGAAAGCACCGTCTAAACCTAAAATCTCCCTTTGACCATACTTAAATCCCTCTTTTAATGGTCCCAGACATACGTAAATTCTTTTGAAAACTCTCGTGGGCAAACTAAAATTTGGTTCAGATTCAACACCAATTATGACAGTAGTACCTGGGTTTCGCGCTTTAAGTTCCAGAACATACTCTCGCAGCAAGGTATATTGTCTCTCGAAGTCTCCCCTGATGTGATTTAGGGCCAGAACTCTAGCCCTAAAAACCTTCATAAAGGAAAGCTGCAGCTTGTACTTTCTCTCCAACTCTTTATGTAGCGTTGCGACAGGGATGTTTGGGTTCGCTTCCAGTTGCTGATATATCTTCTTCGATAGATACATTTGCGTGCATTGACCAACTTCCCGAATCTGAATACAGGTGTGTTTGTCGTTGTATGTCTTAACTATCCAGTCTTCGTCTCCCTTAGCTTTTGAAATGAGGAGGACCCATGGACATTTTTCATTTGAAAAGACTATATTACCCCTCATTTGATCGTCAAGATTAACGTCTCTAACACCCCCACAGGGACAGGACCTTTGCAGATAGCTCTTAAACGGTACCGATCATTCTTCTGCAGGCATAGTTGTCGTCGTGAATACACTGCAAGATTGGAAATGGCTTCCCTGACTAACATTTTGTTGTCAAATCGTTCACCCAATCTGAAATCCGCCTCATGCGTTTGCCCTTGAGAACATTTAGGGTAATTAGCTATGTTTCTCAAAATTTCTTCTCTACATCTTCCATGTCGACTTTCAATTTCAAAAGCGTTGCTGTCAATGATATCAACTGTCAAGTTATTATCGTTTGCATCCTTGTATGGTAACCCACCTGGTAATGGATCAAGGCACCCTTGGAATGCGTCCATATCTATGTCTACATCATTCTTGTTCAATAACTCAGTTGGATGAAGACTGAATTCATCATCTGAGCTTCCATCATCATCTGAGCCATCATTTTCATCTGGACCCTCAACATTTCTTTCCACAATTTCATCATGAGGTACGCCAAATCCGTAGTTGACATCAACTTCATCCTCCTCCAATACCTGGTAATCTTGTTCGATATTACCACCATAAGCCAATGGTGCTATTGGTTCATCAAATAGAGAATCATCCCAATCAACAACACTTGGGTGGATTTGTGTTGATGCAGGAGGTGTTGTATCAATAGGTATGATTGCCAAACACCCACCTTTGTTACTATGTATCTCTGAGGTTGGTTGAGGAACACAAACAGACGATTCCCCAATTGTTGATACCATGTCTTCCTTTGAGTGCACCTCTACATTATTTGAACTACCATTGGTGGATATATTATCAGACGCGTTAAGGTTAAGATCAATTAACAATTTTCTATGACATTGCATGTCTGAACTACGTCTTAATCTTTTTCTCACATATTCAGGGGACAGGGGTACTACGGGATCTAGCATGAAATCTGGTAAAGGGGGTTTACCATATGTTGGGAGTATACTATGACCATGCTCACAAAAGATCTGATGATCCCAACAAAGTTTAACATATCTTCCGAATACGTTGACATCCGCATCACACATTATTGGAACAAGACCAGAACTAATCTCAACTAGAGGAAGCAGAAAATGATAAAATACAGGCACCTGATCATTGTAACCCAGCTCTTTCAGCATGTGGTTGAGTTCTACTATGGAAAACTCATCGATGTCGACGGTATCGATGAACGTTATTTTGCCATTTACGTAGCTTCGAGTTGGTGATTCGACAAAATATCCTCCATGGTGCAACTGTATGTAGAAAAGGTTGTTTTTTCCTACTGAAATCAACATATCAAGTTAGATTGGGATTTTCTTTTTGAAATACATATAAACGAAGAAGATGCATATACCGTATAGATGATCCACATCGTCGCTAGCTTCACTGTCACGAATCTTCCACATTTTTAACGTCACTGAACCTCCGATTGACGCTTCAACCACCGGGAAACCCTACGAAAATTTCACCTGCAATCTTTGATCGATCACTTTTTCGAGCCAAGCAAACTGTCTTTAGTTGATTGACACTTGCCCGCATTTAAGGCGCCAAATAGCCTACAAGATCTGATGATCAGAGATGCGGAAGTTCGATATTACCCTCACGTGTTGTGCACGAGTGTCCATTAACGGTGATATATGAGACGGTAACTGGCAGAGGGACCAAGAGTGTAAGAAAATGGGTAGTTTAGGGACCCTCACCGTGGAAATCCAAAAGGATGACCAAGACTGAAAATCCGAGCAAACCACAGGGACCAAAATTGTAATTTACTCTAAAAACTCGTATTGTATTAGCAATTTTGTTGATTGTTTTTAAGACATAAGAACTTGTGGTGAACAATTATAAGGCGGTCGGTTGTGGTGAACAGGAAATCCGCAGGTAAGTGAAGGGAAACACAGGGAACACCGCCTCCTCCCAAGGGGCCCCTTACTTTGCTTCCTCGTAGAGGAGTTTTGATCGCATAGACCGCCGCAGGGTGAATTATTTGACATGTATATTGATGGTACCTTGTGCATTATTAATTGTATCAAAAGTGAAGGAAAGTGAAATGTAACCATTTTCATGGGTAAGGGAAAGAGTGGGGGTGACTGTATACTGATGTGTAAGAGAAAAATATGAAAGGGAGTGAGAGCCCACGCCCCCTAGCCTTAATGTATTAGTTACCCTATCATTTTTCTTAAATTATGTATGGTATATGTTTATAAGGTTAATACAATACTTATCTTAAACTGTATTATTATAACTCGACTTATAACCAATTTTCATAGCCAAATAATATTGTCACCTTATTAAGTTAGATACATATTAGTTTGAGCATAGGATTCACAATTAACAAAAAAAATATATAGATTAGAAATATAATATGAGGTGAGTGTTGGCTTTCCTAAGAAACGAAAACAAATATAACTCTTAAGTTTATAAATACGTACACTCTCGACTCGTATGAAATAGGTTCCTGAAGTATTTTTGGTACCAATTAATTTTGAAACGAAGAATTGCAATTGAAGAAAAGTAAAGGTGGTGGTGGCCCATTCTTTGAAAAGTTAAGTCTACTCCCATGAAGCTTTTTGCCATGAACATGTGCTTTGAGGGCCATTTTGTTTGGTTTCTTTCATTTAGGGATTTTTGGGGGCTTCCTTATGTCGTTGACACTTATCGTAATATTTTAGTTATTTCTGTTTTGTAATGTTCTATTATTATTATTTTATTTTAGGATTTTATCAGTTTTAATAAAACTTTTCAATTTTTTTTGGAAAGAATATAAACTTACCAAATGAAAATTGACATAAAAAATAGGCAAAATATCATTGTAGCTCAACGATGTTTCTGTTTTTGTTTTAAAATGTCTCTATACTATTTTTCTTGCATTCTAGGGGAATAAAGTGGTGTTAGACCTGTTCATAAAGTCTCTTAACCTCTTACAACAGGTTTATGGGTTGGGACGTGGGTATTAATGTCTGATCTTGTAGCTGTTCGTACTCTCCGTCATGACTTGCCTCTGCATTTCTCCACAGATCTAAATTACGAAACCTATAGGTACGATTTACTCCATTGCAGGCTCAAATTCCTTCAATTTCTTTCAAATTTACTCCAATTCTTCTCGATTTTGGAATTACAGAGACGATATCACCTTCTATTCAAAGACATCTCGTTGGTGATTTTTAGGGTTTGGGAGCCGAGAACCTAATTATGATCCGATGGAACCTCAAGGGAACGAGATGCTAAAAGCGAGTTCCAAGGTACTTCCCGTTACAAATTGGATCGAAATGGCAAAATCTATAAGCATAAAACATGACCCAAAGCAAAAGATGATTGCACCAAGAGACTATCAAAGCATAAAACATGACCCAAAGCAAAAGATGATTGCACTAAGAGACTAGTTTTCAAGTCTCCCATTCTATGATTCTATCGTGAAAATACCTAATTTCGTTTGCAACTTCACTTGGAATTTAGTAATGGTTTATTATAGATATAAATATCTAGAAGCAGTTTTCATGAAAAAATAATATGCGAGCATTATTTCAAGAATAAATAACAGAGAAAAAAATTCTTAGTTTTTTATAATAAATATTTAAAAGCCTATAATATCAGCTTATATATAAATAAATATAGATCTTTTGCAAAATAAAAAGCTAACTAACAATATGTCAAAATCTATTTTAGGTAATATCTTATTTAATTCTAAACTTATAATAATCGTTTTTAAACATTAGTTTTAGTGTTCTCTAGGGTACAATAAACTAAAACTATATTTATTTTATGTACAATCATGTGTTAAGTGGGACAGACCCAGAAAAAAAAATCCAACAGAAGCATAAAATTTTTCAACGGTTGCACGTTAACGGATACTCAATTCTTTAAGCATTTTAACAAGGTTTATAGGCATTGATTGGTCTCTAACAAGTCCGGGCTCTATTGTCGGTTTGTCCTGATGTGTGTGTGTCTCTTTCTCTCTCTCTCTCTCTCTCTCTCTGTCTCTCTCTTTGTGTATGTGTGTGTGTATATATATATATATATATATATATATATATATATATATATACACATACACACACATACACATACACATACACACACAAACATACATACACACACATACTAAAAATTACAAAAAGTAATATATGTTTAAAGAGTAATCATAAATAAAGCTCTATGATATGTGTGAGTTGACCCTCTCACACATATATCACATCAATAAGATTTTTTTTAGCACATCTCATGTTTAAACCATCTTCATAAAATTACTCTTATAAAAGCTTAGTTATAGCTTACTACAACTTTTCTATAAAAATTGATATAGATGGTGAACATGAACTAAAATCCAATACCTAAAATTGAGATGTGACTATTGCACATGCAAGTTTTTATGTATTGTTGTTGTATGTTTGTATGCATAAATCATGTACATGTTTTATGTGGGTCCTCCTTACCGTTTTATTTTTGGTGGCTAGTTTTTAGGTGCATCCATGCAATGGAAATCTATATAACGTTCTGAACAATGTTAAATTATAAGTTTACAACTTCATTTTTATAAGATTATAAAATTATTTAGAATTAAATCATATAAAACCATTTACTCACACCTAGCATTTAACTCGTTTTATGTATGGCTATTCTCCGCTTCCTTTCTACCACAAATGTGTTAAAACTTGTTTTTCTTCAATAAATTATATTCCTTATTGTTGCAATATACAAGTTTACATATTTTTAAAGTATTAATCTATAAGCAAAAAAAATCATATTACCAATACACGAGGATAGATATAGTCTTGGAACCGTTTCTTGTGTCAATTTCATGCATTAATTGTTTATTTACTCGATATGCAAAAAATTAAAATGGAACCTATAGAATTAAAAAAAATGAGTTGAAAAGCTTTTTAAAGATAGAGTGGTCCATGTTGAGTGGATTAAACTTTAACGTGAGTGTGTGTGGAAGTTAGGGGAGGGAGCATGTGAGCCCCATTGAGGTGCTTCTTGTCGGCCTATTGGCCTTCCTTCCACACCCAATCACCCATGTCCTTCTAACCATACCGAGCCAACTTTCCCGCACCATCATCAAACCTACCCCCATCCCATCTATCAACAATTTGTGTGTTTGCAATTGGTCCGTTATCATCATGGACCTACATAGCTTCATGGTCCATGGCTCCATGGATACGTCCATGTATATTTTGAATTTCATATCAAGATAAATATGGGGTGTAGATTGAAATCTTGTTATTATTATTTTCTATTTGGTTTGTTGTTTATGTCAAAGATGAAATTTCATATATGTAAATGATTCTAAAGAATGTGTTATGTTTGAATGTACCAGAGTTGGATTAGATATATCATGACTATTAGTTGAGGGATAGATACAAACTAGAGTAGTAGAAGTGAGGAAGGTATAGAATATGAGGCAAAGAATGTTTGTGTGAAGTGGATATAAGGAAATGACATTTTATCTCATATCTGTGTTGTTGTCATATTTAATAAACCATGAAAAAATATCGATCATAATCAAGAGAAAAAAAGATAAATGATATGACGCACAAATCACAATATTCAATTTACGATATTTTAGGAGACGTGCTAACATCATGTGGGTGTGTATATGCACACACGTGATATTGTACAAAACATATCTTTAGATAGATACAAGACATAAAATAAGACATCTCATTTTATTGGAATTAACAACCTTGTTGAATACTAAAAGTTCTGTTTTAGACTTCCGATATTTTATTAAATAATTAGCAAGTTTTTAGTAAAAGAAACACATTACATCATAGAAATGGCAATAACAGAGTTGTGTAACCAACCAACTAGGTGAAATTTTAGTGTAGCGTTCCTATGATAGTAACTAAAAGAAAGATTGCAATATTGTTTTGTCAAATAATATATTTTACTTGGTTTTTTCGATCCAAAAGTCATGTATTCCGAAACGTTAAAAGCACCCAAATAGCTACTACCACATCCAAGCACTTCCTTTGTGCCACGATCACCCAAATCAACCCAAGAATCTTATACATAAGTATAGAATTTGGCTACTATCATGGGTTACAGTTTAACGAGTTTACCTATATTTACCATGGATTGTCAATTGGAAAATATATGGCACATGTGAAAGGTTGGAATCTAATCTCATTAGATTCAAGAAGAAATAGTGTCATTGGAAGGTAAAAAGTCTTTCCATTAGGGGTCATGCTACTTTTTTAAGTCCGTTCTCGAGAGCCTTGGTATATCTTTTATGTCTATTTTTGAAGTTCTAGAAAATAGTGATCAAAGAATTGGAAAGTTCGAGATGCAAGTTTTTTTTAGGATGTGGAAGCTCCAAATAAGAATATTAGTTGGATCAAATGGGTTCTAGTGTTGGTCCTGAAAGATAAATATGGTATTGGTATTATTGCAAAAAAAATGGCGGTGGAGTTTGTTTCTAACGATGCTAGCTCGTTATGGGTTAATTCGTTCTATATGGGCCTAGGATCACACTCTTGATCGTCTTGTTTTCTATGACTTTTATCGATGTCCTTTTATAGTTGTTGGTTTTTGTTAGTCGTTATGGGTTAATTCGTTCTATAGGTTCTATATGGTATTGGTATTGGTATTATGTTTTTAAGACTAAAGGGAATGGCAGCGGCAAAGGGCATCGGCATCGACGTGGCCAAGGGATGATGTAGGCATCACCGCCCCGTGATACCGGCATTCCCCATCGGCATGGTGTCATCGGCGTGGTGGTGTAGGCGAAGAAACCGGAGGCAGTGTCTCTCTTTTCTCTCTTATTGCCGCCAGCATCCGCCCCTCGTGTCTCCATTGCCGCCGGCATCCCCTTGTTTCTCCTCTCTTGTCCGACGTAGAGTGGTTGCCGCCGGCGATCACTCCGTTTAGCCTAAGAATACTGCATTTTCTTATAGTTGGGGTTTTATTTATTTATTTTAGTCTATTACCTTTTGTATAATTATATTACAATAATGCACATTTTTTTAGGAGTCTTAAAATCCATGGGGTCTTATAATATTATTGGCTTAATTGTTAAATGCAATTACTATGAATTAAATCAAACTAGCGTTTCCCCCGTGCTACGCACGGGTCAGGGGAAATGTTTTCACATTGAATACGTAAGCAACTTAAAAATAGATAATTTGTCTTTATTGGTAATGGATAAAAACAAATCTATGAAAGTACATTGTTATTTCTCGCACTTAAACAAAGCTATGAGGTTCAATTGAACTCAAAAGCCCATTACCTCTCAGTTGTGTGCAATGCTCTTTTGCATCTGGTTGTCCACAAACAATAACCACAGAAAGACCATCGATTGGAACCGTATGCTTGTTTTGATTAATTAGCATCATTTATAAGCCTGACAAGTGCGCTCAAAACCCTAGGACGTTGATTTCGTCACAGATTTACATCATCAATGATAAAATCATGTCGAATCTATTTACCTTAATCAAACCCTTAACGTGCATCAATTGAAAACACAGACAAACCTATCTCAGTAATCAACGAATCAATTTACAAACAGACGCAGAGACATATATGTTCGTACCTGGTTTGGATTGAAGAAGGCCCTAAAGAGGAGCCTGTGGTCCTTGGACATTGTTAATCATATATCTTTGAAGGGATTAATTGCTAATAAAACGGGCCCCATCATAGTCTGTTTACACAAAGAAAGATTAGAACTTAACAAAAAAAAGTAATTTATTATAATTATTTTAAAAGAGATGGAAAATATGCTTACATAAATTACATCACGTTGATATCTATATTGGATGTTATATAAAACTGATGGCTTATTTAAGTAACCAAGTTCTGCAAGATTATTAACACCATCAAGAATTTCTGAATTTGCAGGAAAGAGGTCGCTCGTAGACACTTTCATCACCTACAAAAACAATATTTTATTATTATTATTTAATATGATTAGAAATTTAGAATTAACAGATAATAAAAAGTAGACTTACATTTCCATCTAGAATAACAACAGAAGCTTTTCCTTTTACAGATGATTGTATTTTTCCCAACTCCCAAAACCCATTTTGCAGTCGACACCATATTCGTAATTGCTGAAATAAAAATTGGTTTTTGAATTAATTTTAACATTGTACTTTCAGTTTTTTTTCTTGAAAGGGCATTGTACTTTGAAAAATCTACCAAATTTTAGCATTGAAATTTGCTTTGTTTGTATTAGGATGACATTGCTATAATTGGGTAGATTTTTTCAAAGTACAATGATGTAGAAATGAAAAGTACATTGCTATACTTCCTACAAGATAACATAAGTTATTTATAAGTTAAGTTATAGAGGGAACACGTGAAAAGACGATGATACCCTTTGTACCTGTAAAGATTTTTCATCACTTGGAAACCCTGAAACTATTAATTCACGTATGATGTATTATCTTTGAGCATAGAAACCATCTTTCACATGTTAGGTAAAGTTCATCATGATGATGTTCAGAAGCATTTGAGTGTGTAATTTGAGTGAAGCCATTTAGTATGGTCTTCATATCACTCTGCCATAGATGCCAGCTGTACTCAAAAAACTGGGATGATATCTGCCCAAACAATGATAACCACTAAAATTTTTGAGAAAATAGAGATAAATAGACAAAAAAAAAATACATGGAGTTATTAACTTGTCTTTTCTACTTTTTTTACAATGTACCTCAGCAATGTTCCTTTGATCTAAAGTGAGACGTTTGGTGGACAATTCCTTCAATGTTCGAAAAAGAATCATAAAGATTCTGTGTGAAGCAAGAACATCTGCTGTTTGAAGTTGTTGAGCTAAAACTGAAAAGAGCTCGGGCCTAATTAGATAATCAAGTTAGATCACCAATATATGCAATGATAAATGAGTAGGTTTAGACTTATCACAAACGGTCAACAAACATAAGATGAGCAAGTAATTAGAAAATTAGTAGCATATTTTGTACAGTGCAGTGATTATCCTGTTTCTTCTTCTTTCATTCTTGAATATCCGGTTTCACTTTTTATCACATAATTTCCGTAAACATGTGTTGTGGCATCCCATGGGCATTGTTCTTTGACTCTTTCTTTTACTACAGTTTGTCATTATATTGTTTACAAAAAACCACTTTGAAATGGAAACATAAAAACAAAAAGAAACTATATTTTGAAATGATAATACGCACACTGCTCATTTTATCCAATTTACCAAGGACTAAGGCAAATAAAGTTAGCTGCTAGGATATCAATTATCTGAATAATAAAAACTTTTTAAGATCTAAGTGCAAAAATAACTAAAAAGAAGCAATAAAAATCATTCATCATACAATGGTTACCATTATTTTGATCTCGAGTCTTTGATTCATGTCTCTTTGTTACCTGATTCAAAAATACTAAAATAGAAACTCACTCTCAAGATCAATGGAAATGATGGAATTAGATTATAAGAGATAGTAACATTTCCATCTAAATCTACTTCATTGGCTACAAAACCGTAGTGTACATTTAAGAAGAAACATAAAGTTACTTTTAGCTACCAAATCAAAATGCATACTCTTTATACGAATTAAGGAAGTATCAATTGCAAACTTTAATGTAATTATCACAATTGTTCCCTGTCTAAAGAATCATTATAGTTATTTATCATTAAAAGTACACCATTTAACCTATAAACCTAATATAAGGCCCTTTAGATGTTGTGGTGGTCGTGTGATGATCAAAAGCAACCATCTAAAGAGCCGCCCCAAGTATGAATAAACCACCTACAATTGATAATAGTTAATTTTTCAAACAATGATGATATTTTTAAAGGAAATAACAGAATATACAACCATTAAATAAAACTTACATTGAAATAATGCTTTCAAGAGTGACAGTTTGAGCAAGATTGCTGCCTACAAGTGCTGGATTGGACACGAAGAAGACAACCTGGTCACATAAAGAATCGAATCTTTAATAAAATTAGCAATTTTTAACCAAATTAGAAGTTTTCTAGAACATGGGTATATGAACCCGCGATTACGATTTCCGTAATCACCATCTATAATCGAATCAGCAAGTTTTTTCAACAGTAAAAGAGAAAGATTAAGGTAAAAGAGAATGTAATTATCATGTAAGCTGTCTTGATTAACTAACGGTAAATAAATAAATAAAACTTACATTATTGACGTGCTTCCTTGCAGTTTCTCCCAAAATATCAACAGAATCGAAGGCAAGAAATGAACCGAGTGCCGTAACAATAAGAACTTTGAGAATAGGCGTAGAAGCAGCATATGATAGATCGAGGAATCCCATCGGTAAAACAAAACTGCTTCCAGAAATTCGAAAGAATAAAAAAGAAGCAAAACAGAAAAGCCCTAGCAGACCTCTTCTGTTCTTCACTTTCGCTTACAGATGAAATTATCAGGGTTAAGGAGAGAGAGAGAAAACAAACCTGAAGCTGTCGAATCGAACCCTATCTTGATTGCAGCTCCGGGGCATCGGAGTCGGTACCTTCTCTTCCCGACATCGATTGACTTCGATTGGAAAGACGATCCATTGGAGCTGTGGAATCAATATCTCGACATAAGCCAAGAGGCACCGTGGGTTTTTGAGAAGAGGCGGTGGAGTCGGTAAAAAAAACGGATCCAGATTGGATCCACATGAAACCCGCGTACAAAAAAAAAACCAAGCCACAAAAAACGTTACACGAATGTTCAAAATTACGCTTTTGAATTAATAGAGTAATAACTGCGTTGAGTCTTGACTGGCTTGGTCATTGACTCATTTCATATGTATACTGAGTTTTGGCTTAACTAGATCAAATGCACGAAGTAAAATAGTTAAAGATTTTAAACACAATCGTTGGAAGTTAAGTATAAGATCACTTGCAATATCTATCACATTGCATAAATGTGATGAATGCTATATCAACACTACATATGATTTTACCTCTAGCATACTCCATCACAACACACATTTTATACCTATCACATTTCATCACACCACACATCATCTTTTTTTATTAAAAAAAATTCAAAAATAAATTAAAACCTAATTTTTAAAATAAAAACCATTACATTAAAAATAAAAATTACATTAAAATTAAAAAACAACAAAAACTAACTTAGAAAAAAAAACGACACTTCGAAAATATAAACTAACTAGTTGTTCCTAGGGCGATATTTAGAGCGGACACTTTCCCGCATCGCCAAGAAAATATCTAAATCTTTTCCCTCGAAGTCGGATGGTTTTTTTGCCAAAAATTCGATATCCGCGTTCCGTTGTAACTCCCGTGCGTTTCGACAATTTGTTGTTGGGCTTCCGCAATTTGTTGTTGCGTTTGGACTATTTGTTGTTCGACCCGACTCATAACCCCGACCTTGTCGTTTGTAATTGGACGTATCGGTCAAATTTTTCGCCAAACAAACCCGTCACGTTCGACTCCGAACCGGAAGCCGCTTTCTTGGCCTTGTCTCGCCCCATCGGTCGACGGATCGGTTCGTCTTCTTCGAGATCCACGGGCTCATCGTTCACGTCGATATAAGTTCGCCCGTCCGATTCTTGTGACATGCCTTGGTGGACCGACCTCGATCGTTTCGTTCCCGAAGATTGCGAATCTTCGACGAGAAGCCATTTCAGTTGTTTTTTCAACTCGTTCCAAGCTTGGACATACGGGAACGCTTTCCGAGTGGGCGTTGTTTTTTCGTATTGTTGTAACGCCGAGTTGAGAACATCGAAATCGTTTGACCCGCTTTTGCGCATGTTTGTGAGATTATTGAAGATGCCGTTAAATTGGTTGAGCTTGATTCGCATCTCCCGAAATTTCCCCGTTATTTTATCGATGTTGCACGTTTTTTCTCCCATTAAATCGTAAAATAACGCTTGAACTTTGCTCCAAAAAGTGTCAAGTGTTTGCGAGTCCCCGACGATCGGGTCAACGGAAGCTGAAATACACGCCTCGATCAAATTTAGTTCTTCCTCTTTCGTCTAATTGGTTCGTTTTTCGCCCACCGTTTTTCCCTTCCTCCTTGCGGCCCGGCGGGTTTGGTTGTCGTCTTCTTCTTGTGTTTCTTGAACGATCTCGGGAGACACCGGTTGCGGTTGTGGTGATGGTTGTGACATTGGTGGTTACGATGATTGCGATGGAAAAGATTGCGGTTGAAACGAGAAAGGTGGTTGAAATTGTTGATATGGGTTGAATGACGGATTTTGTTGTTGAAAAAGTGGTGGTTGTGAGATCGGCGACCCGCCTTGAAGTAAATTCACAAAACCACCTCGGGGTGATTCAAGGCTCGGGAATTGGCGCGGGGTCGAGTTTAATCCGAACGGATCATACTCACGGTTTTGGTTTGAAGGTGGGGTGTTAGGATTTTGATCCATTGCAAAAGATGTTGGATAATTTGTGTGTGTTTGAGTTAAAAATATGATGAATTTGTGTGTGTGTTTGAGGTAAAAAGAGGTGTTTTATATATATATATATATATATATATATATATATATATATATATATATATATATATATATATATATATATATATATATATATATATATATATATATATATATATATATATATATATATATATATATATATATATATATATATATATATATATATGTGTGTGTGTAAATGTGGGTAATTTAAAAAAGGTAAATTTTTTTTTAAAAAAAACTAGCCGTTCAACGGCTGAATGGTTTTTATTGGGTGTGCTCGAGCGTGAAGACCATCACACAAGACCACGATCACGGTCATCACGGACACCCGGGGTGGTGTGCACACCGTGATGGGTGCGTGACGTGGCCATCACGGAGGGCTTCGTGATGAGTATTCCGGAACGTGTAATAGATGATTACTAGTCTATCTCTTATAATAAAGCAAACCCATAAATGCCACATGGCATTATTTTAGAACCCAATTCTGCCACGTGTCTTTTTCTTGACTAAACAACGTTTTATTTTCCCGCTCAAGCTTTTATAACCGTCTCCTAATTATTCTCTCTTTTATCTCAACAAATCAGAATATAACGTACTGTCCTTAAATTTTGAATCCGTTATCCCAACAAATCAGTATAACGTAGTCTCCTTAAATTTTGAATCTCTCGATTGTTAACGGTTGAAATCGTGATTTTGATATCTCCGCTTATGAGAATCTCCATATAAACGATTTGAAGAGTAAACATCAAGGCTGGGTTTAATCGACATCTCCTCCTACTTATGATTTTTTGTACCACGAAAAACCTCATCTCCTCTTCAAAACCCTAGCTGCCACACCACCGCTCCTTCTATTCTTTATTTATTGATAGATTTATTGTTTTTCTGTTTTAATTTTCTAGATGATGGCTTAATCTTCGTGCAGAGTTCGACCGATTGGGGATTATGTTGTCGGCAAACAGCTCGGCTTCGTTCGTTTTCTGTGGTCTGGCAGGTGAGCCATAAGGTTCATTATTTGACTGTACGACATGATCAAGGTGCTCTATATGTTATATTTTGTCAGAAAGAAAAAAGCAATTAGATCTGTGGCTGTTAGACAGGAGGTTCCCCAAAAGTCAAAAGATAGTCTCGGGTGTCCATGGAAATTTGTTGGATTGTTCTCCCTCTTTGATCCACCAAGACATGACAGTGCTGAGACCATCAGAAGAGCTCTAATTCTCGGTGTAAATGTCAAGATGATTATTGGCAAGTGTTAATCATAGAATATACTCTAACAACCATTCTTTTTTTTTATCTTCACAATAGCAACCTGCACTCATTCCTTTCATTTCACCATTCTAAAATTGCACATGTGATTGTGAATATGCTGAACACAAGTACGAAATTGGGAAGAAATTACAAGAGAGGAAGCATATTTTTGGATTGACCGAAGATGGTGTGAACGATGCCCCTGCTTTGAAAAAGGCGGGCATTGGTATCGCGGTAGCTGATGCTGCAAGAGGTGCTTCTGAAATCGTTCTTAATGAGCCTGGTCTTGGTGTCATCTTACTTAGATTTAATGACTGTCATCTTCTTCTGGATCATGAACGACACCGACTTCTTCTCACTAAATGATTATAAGAAAATTTATATTCACTCAGCCCAAGAATAAGAATTTTTTAACATAAATAATCTGTGTTTGTGTTTTTACAGGACAATTTCAACATCTTCTAAGGCTCCAGAATAATGTGGTGGTTAGTAAATTTTCAATTTCAAGCCTGAATATAGACATTTTCTACCGAATGATCATGTTCTTTATAATATCCAAATTTTGACTTAAGATCGTAAATCTTTTCATTAGCATATACCTTAAAATAGGACATCTCTTGACAACAACTACGTCAACCATCAGACCTACCCTCAATAGTATCCTACTCGGAACTTGGAACACACAATACACAAATCTCGACAGAAAAGCTAGAGTTTTCATGTATTTAAACACCTAAAAATGGTTTCAAGTCAGTTTATGTTGGATCACCTGAAATAAAGTCAGTATTTTAACTTTATTTATTTTTTTTTAATTTTATAACCTTAATATATAGTTTTTAATGTATATTTCTGTGTATGTATGTCTGTATGTTGCATTTCGAGTATTTAATGAATGTGTACTATCTTGAGCATCTAAAAAATTTATTTCCAGATGTCTCCTTCTCAATAAACCATGAATGTTTAAATTTTGAAAACCTACATGATACGGTGCTTTTAGGTGGTTCTGATTTCTGACTCAATCATCATTCCTAATGGTATTGCACATCTCACTTTTTAACACGATTTATAATTCTATTCTTAATGTATTATAATCATTAAATAATTTAGATAATTGTATGATTTGGGGATCTGATGCTTGCACTTCTCTTTTCCAGAGGAACCGTTATCCAAAACGATTTTCATGCCCTTAGGACTTGGCATGAGGTTTAAATTGAAATATATTAATCTAAATTTTTTCTGTCAATTTTATCCCATTTTTGTTGAACAGAACCGTGGTGGATTTGTAAGGGAAAGGTGTTCTTTTAATAAAGAGATAGAACATGTAAAGGCTAAAGGTTTAAAGATCTGTGCAGAATTCTTAGGTGGAAGCTTCAATTGTGATGCTTACCATATGACTTCCAACTCATCCTGTTGGCAAGTTTAAGTTCTTCCATCTCCCATTTATAATAGCATCGTACTTTCATGTTTCTATGGTAACATTAAACTTTTCTTTGTTAAATTTTAACTTTTCTTTATTCAATTTGGGTATTTAGATGGGATATGTATTTATAAAGAATAGTCAAGTCCCAAATTACTATGACAAAAAATATTTAGAATGTGGAAACTACCCATGTTTGGTTGTGCGGATGCTTCACGTTTTTTTAATCTAAATAAGAGTGCAAAAAGGCATTCTCAAATGCGTATATAAGGTGTTTGGACTTTGATTATTTGAGGCATGCTCAGTTTATGTCTTTTGCTATTCGGTTGATTGAGACGGTTAATCAGATGAATCTTATTTAACCTTTTGATTTTTTGAATAATATGCAATTTTCTGAGGAGTAGAAGAGTAGTTTGTTTTATAAATTTTAGGTTAAAGAGGATGAAAAGGCTGAACAGTCCATTCGACCATCTTGAGTATCTAATGCTTTCCAACATTATGGTTTTGTTTAATATGAGTAAGAGTTTCTTCTTAAAATTCATTAAGAGAGCCATGGCAGATGCCCTCCAACGAGCTTTAGAGAAAGCAATGTCTCACAAGTCTGAATCACAAATGCCCTTGCAAGATTCGCGTAGTAATGGAACACTTCTTAGAAGTAAAGACAAAATTACAAAAAAAAAAAAAAAAGAGCGAGACCATTGGTATCTTATTAAAATGAGTTCTAGTACTATTTGAAACCATTTGTGCAAAGGAGGTTTTATTTTGGCTTCCCACTTTCTCATTAATTCCATTTCCATTGCTCTTTGAATCCAAAAGATTTATTTGTTGAACATTAAGTATCTATAATCGGCTACTTAAGTAAATTAAGTATCAATAGGTTTTATTTTGGCTTCCCACTTTTCTCAAAGTAATTGAGTTTTTAGAGATTCTTGAAAATTTTCATATAACATTAGCAATCATAATAAAATGTGTAAGTGGTATGTATTTTTCATTATTAATTAATTTTCCATTATGGTACTTAAAACAAATATTAAAGTATTTGTCTTTATTTTTGTTATTTTTATTTAACAGCCCGTGTAGTACACGGGTTTTAACCTAGTTGTCAATATAATGGTGGTGTTAATCGATAAAATAAGGAGTTCGATTCACAGGATTTTGTGGGATTTGGCTTAAATAGGAATTAAATTCAAGTCAATTCTTGTATCTAGTCACGAAATACCCAATCTAAAGGATTTTGAGAAGCTTCATAAAGCTCATGGTATTTAAACCCCTATCATTTAGTTGTTACTCAAAATCACACAAATATTCATTAACTCTATATTAAATCATACAAATAACCATCCACTAACGATGTTCCTTTGGGTTCTCTCTCGTTGCCCTCACCCTCAACAAACTACTACGTCTACTCTCACATTCGACATCATCGCCGTTGTGTTATATCGATAATTAATATGGTTAAATATTTTTTTAACATCTTCAGTTGTTTTCCAACAAAAAAGTATATTTGCCACACAGTCGGGAGGTAAAGTGTTTGACAAAACAACAAGTATTTTTTTCATCAAAAGTCAATAAGTCAGAAACGTCTTAACTTTTAAAAACTTTTTTTTTGTCACCACATAAGCAAATAAACACTTATACCAACAAGTGTTTATTGAGTTAAAATAAACAATTTCAAAACACCCCCTTAGTCTAGATTGGTTAACTTAACAACTCACAGGTTAAACATATAAAAATAACCATTTTGCCCCTGTCTTCTAGGTTTCTTCATTTCCATGTTTATTAAATCCTAAATATATAAGAAATCCAAATAAAATAATATAAAATGAATTCTAAAATTACGAGTATATTCCTTAATAACCCTAACATTATGTTCTCTAGTTTTAGCAATGAAAAGAACCGAATGAAAAAGAAAAAAAAAGGAGAAAATGGAAGAGAATATAAATAAAAAGAAATAAACATTTTATGTGTTCCCGAATTGAAAAGAAGAGAACAAAATCACATTTAAGTCATATTTTAATAGTTCTTTTTTTTTCAAAATCCTTCCAATTCGGAACTTAATTTTTTTTCATTTATTCTCGGTTCCATTCATTTCCATCCACTTCTCTCATTAAGTTGGAATCAGGAACACTCGTCAAAACCAAATTATTTGATCAATCCAAAGAATGTGAAGTTGAATCACAAAGGTATTGTGTGTTATGTTTATAAGGTGCTTCTTACTAGTTCTTTGTATGGTTAATGTCATTACAATTACAACTCCATTATTGCCAACAAAATCAGCATCGATGCCTGTAAATGCTCTAAAACTCCAGATTGGTTTCTATATCTTGCATACTGACAATGGTAATATCTCATTACTGATTTCTTGCAAATGATAATGTTTTTTTTTTTTTTTTTTTTTTTTTTTTGTTCCATTTTCCTTTTCATGACGGCAACAATAACCTTCATCTTCAACCTATATCTTCGAAATCGAATTCACACTATATTTCCGTATCTCATTATCTCAATATCCGTTCTTATTTCTTAGGAAAAAAGCCCGTGAATATGTGTGGGCTTTTCTGCAGCCCTTACTGATAATCCATTTTTGTGTAACGGGCCTTACCTATCAACCCAACGCATGTATGGACTTGTAAGTCGTTTCATTATTCAGACGTAAGGAATTAGATCCATAACTCATGTTGTAATCATTAGTCAGCACGAGGCTCGGTATTTTGTCAAATATGCAGGTAATGGAGTAAACCATATCTAAATGGATGAAACATTTTTTTTATTTATCTGTAAAAATAACAATGGAAAATTTATTGCACAATATCATTACCACAAATTTTGAAATAGTAACCTTTAGCTAACAGAACGCATGTTCCTATTATGTCATTACTAGTGGTGTACCCGTGTAATGCAGCGGACGCTAATGAAAAGGGACCAATGTTTGGTGACTAGTTTTTTCATGGTTAATTTTTTTTGGCTATGAGTTATTCGGTTTTTGAGTATGAGTTATTCGATTTTTGAGTAATTCTGTTTGATAAGTTGTATAAGAATATCATTTACAATTAACCTGGCTTTTATTCTTAATAATCCGGGCAGTTTGACTGATTCACACACAACTGCTTTTGTATAGCTAATCATATCTTAGAAAACACCACCTGTTTCCGATTCAACCGGCAGATAATTTAAATCGATCAAACGTTAATTTTTCAGATGGCATAATTTTCACCTATCAGCTAGCTTTTTAACGTAGTCCGTCAAACATAATTTAAATCGATCAAGTTAAAAAATCAATTACGTCGAAGCTGGCAAAATTCAATTTTATACAATTGTTATATATTGCACTACATGATATAAACATCAATTACACTACACTTTGTAATTATACACAATGTACATGATTGTAATCTACAACAATTAGAGTTGACTTGATTCCAAAGATTTGTTAGTCAAAGTCTGAATGATCTGTTTGTTATTAACAAATAACCCCTTTTCAAGAATCCAATCTTCTATCATTGCTTGCGAATTCAATGCTTGATCTGCTGGCACAAGATGTCCAGCTCCAAAAACCACTACATTCATCAAATTCCTCCATTTTTGAACAGATCCTGCAACTTGACCGTTGACCATCCAAACCTCTCTTTTTGACTCCAAATAATCTTTCAGACCTTCCCACTTCATCTTCTTCAACCAAGCTTCCGTTCCCACTACCCCAACTCTTAAATCACACTGCCCGGAATATAACAGAACCTTAACACTACTTTTTTCCATCAAATACTCAATCATGTACCTCACGCTTTTCATCAAATCATCATGTAATACTGATCCTACAACCCTGCTGCATTCTTGATAAACTATCGATTCGTTAGCTTTCAAGATTTTCTTGATTTCTGTATCTGACAAGAATTGAGTGACTATGTTGGTCTGGTAAGGGGTCAGTCGTCTGAAATCATACAAAGTCGCCATTCCTGTCATGTTTTGGAGCAAGTTTAAGAGCTTGCTTCGTGCAGTTGTGGCGCGGTTCCATTGGTGTTCTTTTGTTAATCGTACAACTTCAAGTTGAAGTTTTTCCAGTTGGGTTCTTTGTTTCTGGTTGATTAGTCCAAGAAAGTAAGCGGTTTGAGCATGGATTTTTACTTGGGTTGCCGGGTCAGTCAACCCATTTCCGATGGCTAATCCGAGAAGGTTCACCCGTTTTGAAGCCGATAAATTGGCGTTTCTTTTCACGATGTAATACCCGATCGATGGCACGTATTTCCCGGCGTAACTCTCCCCTGTAATGTAAATTGGGCGTGATTCGAACAACGAGTCTGAAGAGATGAATTTCTTGATGGCAATTGATAGGTGTTTGGCCACCGTGTTCTGGTCTCTTGGGATTTCTTCTTGTGTTGAAGCGATACTGAAACCTGTTCCGATCGGATTATCAAGAAAGAGAAGACCAAATAACCGGTTCCAAGAATCTGGATTGGATTTGAGCGTAATATATTCGATCTTTTGCCGCAGAGAAGAAGTTACAAGCCACGGACCCATTTCGTAGAAGTTTCCGGTCATGGAGGAGCAACCAGGGCCACCTTGGAGCCAAATGAGAAGTGGGGTTTGTGAAAGAGAGGCGTGCGTGGGGTTCTTGGCTTCATAGAAGACGTAGAAAATGGCGGAGCCGGTGGTGGAATTGATGGGAAGATAGCCGGATTTTGTGGGTAGAGCATCTTTTGGGAACGTGATGTTTGTGGAAGAAATGGCGGTTGGCTGCGGTGGAAGGTGGTGGATGGCGGAGAAGAAGAGGATGAGTTTAACGAGGGTTAGTGCCATCGATTCCATTAGCGCAAGAGTGAGAGTGTGACGAGAAAAACAAGGGAAAGTAAAACGTTACGGAATTTGACACTCCGTTAATGTGGATTGTGGGTATATACGGATCGAATCAACAAAGTGGAGCTTTGGGTTCAAATTCTAGTTGCACGAGAGTTTTTAACTTGTAATATGACATTTTCAATGGAATTCGCATTCAAGCTTTTGGTTTATAATTGTTTGCTTTCAAATATTCGGTCCTTTTTTTCGTAGTGTGTAATCATGTCGATTAGTGGTTGTATTCATGTCAATTACTACTAAATGAGATGGAACTGGTATTGTTCGTTGGTATATCTTTGCAATCAATATCTTTTCTGATACTCCATTTGTTGTTCGAGATTATAATTACTTGTTTGGTTATAGGTTTTTTATGATCTTAATGTTTTATATCTTTTTAATCTTAGGTTATGTTTAAAACATTATAGTTAGTTTATTTTTCGAACTACCTATATTTAGCAAATAAAAAATTAGCTTATAAAAGCATCTCCAATCTTGAATTTTATGTATAATTTTTTGTTTTGTCGTATTACATTTTCACTAATTTTATCAAGTAAAACATTATCAACTTAAACCTTCTCCAATCATTAACCATTTTTAAAATGTTTTTATTAAATTAACTAATTTACCAACGTGAAATATTTTATAAAGTTTTTTAATATAATTTAGATAAAATTGCAAATTTAGTCCTTGTGGTATGCCATTTTCATTAGATTTGGTCGAAAAAGTTTCAAAATTATACCACTGGTCCAAAATGAGATATTTCTTTTGGATTTGGTTTACCCCAAACTTGATTTCTTTTTTTTTTTTCTTTTTTTTTTTTTTTTTGGATTTGGTCCACTTCTGACCTGAAATGACCAACATGTCTCTTCAACAATTCTTTTTAGACAAAATTGCAAAAATGGTCCATGTGTTTGTCATTTTTATGTGGTTTTGGTTCAAAAAGGTTTGGTGTTGCACCATTGGTCCAATTTTGAATCTTTTTTGTAATTTTGGTCCCTATCAGCTTGAAAAGACGATTATACCCCTTATATTTGTTTATTCATTTTTATATTTATTTTAATGAATTTAAGTAATTAAAAATAAGGAAAAGACTCTCTCTCTCTCTCTCTCACACACTCACACACACACACACACTCTCTCTCTCTCTCACACACAGCAAACACGAACCCTAAAAGAGATTTAGGGAAAAAAACTCTTCAACCACAACTCCTTCTTCGGTCAGATCCACCAACCATCACCACACCTCCGTATCAGAATACATCATATTTCTGGAAGATATACATATCAGGAGCACTAAATAAAACTCGCATTTCAATTCAGAAAACCCCAGAAATCGAAATTAATAAAACTCAGAAATCCTAACAAAAATCACCCCAAAATTTTGAAAAAAACCAGATTATTCTCATCGTCTTCTACCTTTTATCTGTGGAAGTCTTAGGCAGTCGTGGGTTGTCTTATACGACGGTAGTGAGCAAGGCAACATCTTCGACCTAGCCTCCATCTCGTTCTTTGTCCACATGTGCTTGATTGGAGACCTGCAACTAGCCATCGGGAGACAATCCTTATTTGCCCCTCTGATATAGAAAATCTCAAGCTTTGAATGAAATCCATGGAGCTAGGGTTTCAGCTCCGACGAGCTCCAGATATGAACAGTTAGCCGAAGGGTTTTCATCTCTTGTTCCCTTCGTTCCATCCAAAGGCTTCACTGCGTTAGCCATCAACGAAACCCTAGAAATGGCACCATCTAATATTTCGTTCACCGTACGTTAGTGGTGATGAAGACGACATTTTTTTTAATTTCCAGATCAACCAACTAACACTGGTAAATGGTAAGTGTATAGGTGTGATGGTGGTGGAAGGATGAGTGCATTGATGCGATGGAGGTGCAGATGTAGTCCAGTAGTGCACTAATGATGCATTGGTGGTGGCTGAGGCGATGATTGATACACGGAAGCGGTGGGTGAGGGACTAGGTTTTTTAAGGGAGAGATGAGAGCATCTACTTAGAGAAAGAGAGAGTGAGAGTGAGAGAGAGAGAGAGAGTGTGTGAGAGAGAGAGAGAGGTCTGATGGGAGGCATGGGTAAGACTTCTTTTTTGGTTTTTTAATTAAACAAATAAAAGAAATTAATAAATAATTGTTCAAGGGGCATATTAGTTATTTTAGGTTAGGTGTGGACTAAAACCACAAAAATACGAACTATAGAGACCAAAAACACAAGAAATATCCGGTTTTGGACCACTAGTGCAAGTCCAAACCTTTTGGGACCAAACTTGCAGTTTTTTTGCCAACCATAGGACCATTTTTGCAATTTTGTCTTATTATTATTATTATTATTATTTATCTATTTGGTTATTACTAAAAAAATTTAATTCACACCCACTCCAACCCTTAACCCATCTCTCACACTCTCTCTCTCCTCCTACCCCCCCCCCCCCCACCAATCCACATTCTACACCCCCGATCCTCTATAACACATATGAATCAGTCCTCTGTAACACATATGAATCAGTCCTCTGTAACTAGACCTGGCAATGGAGCGGGTTTTGACCCTGGTCCGCTCCAAACCCGTGCAAAATATATGGGTTTGGATCGTTATTTATGATCCGTTAACCCGCTAACGACCCATACCCGTTAACCCTTTAAGTAAAAGGGTTGGGTTTGGATCACTATCGATCCGCTCCGTTAATAACCCGCCCCGTATAAAATTATATTAAAATAAATTAATTATATATAAATTAATTACTTTACAATTACGGGACATAGAGGTATAGCTGATAGCATATAGGAAGTCACACGCAAACACAATACTCGAGAGTCAGATCCTCGAGGAGTCGTTCCAAATCCTGATTCGTGAATCTTGAATATCATTCGACTCCAAGTGGAATAAAGATCAACGATGGCTTCGATCTTAACAACTTCCATCGACAATCATCAGACAACAATCGATTTTCTCATGCATGTTTCCAATAGTAGACGTTTGTTTTATTTTAGAATTGTTATTTTAAGTATTAGGCTATATTAGACGTTTGTTTTATTATGAAAAAATTATTTTATAAGTATCAAGCAAAAATGCGATTCATGTTATATTTGTTACAATGCGGGTTACGGATCGGGTTTGGGTATCCGTTGATCCGGTGGATAAGGGTATGGGTTTGATTATTCAAAACCCTGCGGGTTACGGATCGGGTTTGGGTTAACTTTTGAAATTTGATAAACGGGTTTGGATCAATGCCGATCCGCTCCAAACCCGCTCCATTGCCAGGTCTATCTGTAACACATATGACTCATTCCGCTGTAACACATATAAATCAGTCGCTGGAAATTCATGCAATTACATAAATCAATGCTCCCACTCATGTTTAGAGCATCCATAATAGAAGCTTTTTCAAGAGTATTTTCAACTCAAAAAACTATTAAAAATGAAAAAAGATATACCGAGAGCTTTTTCAATGCAAAGCTTTTTAAATGAGCTTGTTAATTAGCAAGCTCTTGCAATGAGCTTTTTCGATTATTATGTAGGTCATATGTTTTAAACCAATTGTAACTAGGTTAGAGTTTTAAATAAATTACCATTTTCATTTTATAATATGATTGAGGAGATGGAAGCTCTAAACCAAAATGAAACTTAAGAGATTAATGATTTACCATTTAGGAGAAAACATATAGGTTGTAAATAGGTATATAAAATAAACTACAAATCAAATGGGGAAATTGAACTATTAAAAGCTAGGCTTTTGCTAAGGGTATAGTGAAAGGAAGGGTCTTATTTTGATGATACTTTTTCTCCCATTGCAAAGTTAGTTACTATTAGTTGTGTTTTGAGCATGGTTGTAATTTGTAAATATGAACTGAAAATTGTATCAACTTGATGTAAATAATACATTTCTTTATGGTTCTACCGAAAGAACGGTGTATATGTCTCTTCCTCAAGGATATTTTCCAAAAATTGACAACAAGGTTTGCAAGTTACTTAAATCCTTATATGGTCTTAAACAAGCCCCAAGAAAATAGAATGAGAAATTAACCACTTCTTTGTTAGTGTATGGATTTATTCAAAGTAAAGGTTTTTTTAATTTTTATAAAACATTATAATAATGTGTTTTTAGTCTTGCTTATATATGTTGATGACATAATTTAACATGCAATTGTGTTGTTGAAATTAGAAATGTGAAATCTTTTAAAATCAATGTTTCTAATAAAAGATTTAGGGCTTTTGAAACATTTTTAGACATTGAAGTTCACATCGTTGAAGGTTTCTATTTTAGATAATATTATTGAATATAAAAAATTAGTTGGTAAACTCATAAATCTTACTAACACTCGTTCTGGTATTTCGTTTGCAGTTCAAGCATTAAGTCAGTTTATGCACTGTCCTCGTAAGTCTTATCTTAGGACCGTTAGACGTGTTTTGTGTTATCTTAAAAACTTGTCCTCAGAAAGGAATTCTAATTTCTAAAAGTGATATACATACCTTATCAGCTTGGGCAGATGCTGATTCGGGTAAGTGTATTACTTCTAGAAGGTCTATTACGGGTTATTGTTTGTTCTTGGAAACTCTTTGATTTCTTGGAAAAGCAAGAAACATTCAAGAATATCTTGATTGTCTACTGAGGAGGAATATTATGCAATAAGTACAATGACAAGTGAAATTTTGTGGGTGTTAATGATTTTGAAAGATTTAAACTTGAAAAATAATTTTCCTGTTAATATTTTTGTGATAATAATTCTGCTATATTGATATCTACAAATCCGATTTTACATGAAAGCACATAAAATACAGAGATTGATGTTCACATTCTTAGAGAAAGTTTATGAAGGTGTCGTTAAAGTGGAAATGTTGATTCGGTACAACAAACAGTTGGCATTCTTACTAAAGCCTTTAAATTAAAATCACCACAGTTTTAACTAAAAAAACTTGGATTGATTGATGCCTTCCAAGTTTAAGTTCATGGAAGGTGTTGAAAATTATTAATGCAAACATTCAACCTAAGCTTGGTTGGTCTAGTTGTATTAAGTTGTTTTTAACTTGGAAACTAGTTTCAATATCAATGACACACACACACACACCTCTATCCCGAATTCAAAGCAATCTTTATTCAAATTCAAATTGCATACTGTCAGGAAGCATCATCCTGATACAAAAGTTAATTATTTTCCTATAAATATGGAGGGAAATAAGTCAAACATGAGACGCTTAAAATACCCCACATTCTTTTTGTTCTCCATTATCCACTCCCACACATACAAACTTTATCGTCGGAGTGTTTTATCGGGTTCTAATCCAAGAATAAGGGTAATCGATTTGTTTTAGGTATTACAAGTGCAGAGATCATAGCTACTTTCCTATCAAGACTTATCTAGGTCACCAATGATATTTGGCTGAATGGGTTAAGAAAGCTGAGTATTAAAAGTTGGAAAAGGACTTGTAGAGTTGTAGTAAGTGCTTGTACCAGAAAGCTTTGGAGTACACGTGTGGAAAAAAGGGTGCAGATCTTTTTGACCCGTATTTTATTTTACAAACCTATGTATGACCCATATATCATGAATTCGTTATTGTTTTAGCTCAATTTTTTAGAACACTCGGGAGAGTTTCTTCAATTTTTTCTCTCGTGTCTCTTGTTAGTCACCAAGAACTCTCATTTGATTCCCGTATTTCTCCTAGATCCTTGGTGTTGGATACTTGGGTTTAGTAGCATTAATAGTCCTGATTATCATTTAGGATTGAGAGAAATTGTTAAGTATTTTCTAGTGAGGATGTGAGTTGTATTTGTATTTTGTGAATTGGTTCTTCGCTAATAAGAGGACTATACGAGTTTCTAGATGTTATTTGAGTTTCGTTTACACTCATACAAAACACTAAAAAAGTATGACATGATTCCCTCTTTGTGGTTTACAAAAACTTTAGTTATGAAGCTCTCATCAAGGAGAATGCAACCCCATAAAGTATCACAAACGTTTACTATAAGTATCTTCGTACATCATATTTGCCTACAAAATTGACCACCAAAGAATAAAAGCAATAAACTTCAATTTAAGCAGATAGCAACATTTCATTACGAATAAATCGACACCTATCTAACAAAGTTTTAATCATCACATTCATGTACAAGTAGCAAGTAGCTAAGTGCAATAATTCGGGGTTCCAAAGCTTACACTATAAATAAACTTTTGTTAGAAACAAACACCAACCTCACCATTTGGTCGACAAGCATTTGGCTGCCCCTTTTCCACCTTCATTTAAGTGAGGCTTGAATGTTCTAATAACCTCCTCATATGTCGGCCTTTTATAATCCACCGCCTATTTTTATTGATTGTTCATATGTATATATATACATGTTATACACTCAATTTTACATGAAAAAAAAAAACATGAAGAAAAGATAGGTTAAAAAATGATTAACCTGTTCGATGACTTCTTCGGGACTTGCCCATTTCCACTCTGAAAATTCTGGATCAACTTCACCACTTGCCAAATTGATTTCACTTTCATCTTTTGTCAGTCTCATTAGGAACCTAGTAATTGATGATGTTTTTTTAAAGTGTGTTAAGAAAGAAACAAAGAAAGAAAGAAGAAATTGATCCAAAAAACAAGAGGGTGGTTTTATGATGTTTACCATTTTTGTGCTTGTCCATGCCATTCACCACCTCCCCATAAACGATTCACTTTAGCTTTAACAGCAGGTGGGAAATCATAAGTCAGCCATTTTGGAACCTAAAAAACATAGTTTAAATTTAGAAATATAATTATCAAACACAAATAGATGATATCTTTTATATTTGAATCTAACCTCTGAAATTATTTCAGCAGAAACCACTCCAGTTTCTTCTCGGAGTTCCCTCACTGCTGCAGAAGTTGGCTCTTCTCCCTCTTCAATCCCACCCTAACAACAAAATTTAACAAAAGAAAGTTTATCAATTGCAAAATGGATAAAATACTAACGAATATAAAAGATATAAAGAGGATTAGGTCATGAGAAAGTAAGCCAGATGTTTTTGAGTTTAGAAATCAGAGGAATTCCATTACATTAAAGACATCCAAGAACGTTTCCAATTATTTGAAGCAAAAATTGATTAACAGAAAGTGATACAAGCAATTTTATTGTAGACTCACCTGAGGCATTTGCCATGCTCCTGGTACGTTTAGTCTGGAAGCCACGAACACCTGCAGTTAATAAAGCGGTTAGAAAGTTCCTTGCATATATGTATTTAACTTGAAGTTAATTAACATGAGAACTAAACAGGTTTTATCTGGCCCGTATACTAAGGTTGAATAATTAAGAGCTAATTAAATATTTAATCCATGGTAGCAGACAGAATTTCCATGTGATAACAATCTTCTCCAGATCCAATACAAATCCACAATCAAAGCCACATGCAAAAGAATAGATTATTATAAGGAAGTTGAATAAATTAATAGGTTGATAATAAGACTAGCAAACCAAGTTTAAATGAAACTTCAATGAGAAGGCTCATCATACACCCTATTCAAGAATAAATCTCATCAAACGTTGTTTAAATAGAGTTTATCAACGCATCAAACACCTAATAAACGTATTAAATTACTTCCTTATCTTTCCAGGTATCAGATGCTACAAGTGTCGCCTACCTCCAATTATATTTAATCGAAATCGAACCTCAGGGGCTAAAAGCAAATCATGTAGGCTTCTTGTTTCCGAAATCGATCACAAACGTATCTCTAAATTCAAACAAGTTTTATTTCAGTTGTACAGACTACAAAAGCATGACGCCTTATAAATAACGACGGATCGTAATCGTAAACAAAACACACACGAAATCCAAATAAAAAGGAAATAAAAACACTGATACTGAATTCAAGTCCAGCATCTACAATACAAAAATCCGCATCAGTGAAGTACTGGCTTAGTATGAACACTAAGTAACAATTCAACATCTGTTCGCAAAGTCTAACCAATAGTCCGCGTTATTGTTTCGGCAAATCGAAATTTTCAAAAACGAAAATTACTTACCAGATTATCGGAATTGATGAGACAAACGCCGACGTTTGGCCGGTAACCGGCGGGCAGATCGTCCATAGAGCTGATGTTTTTACTTTTTAGAAAGAGAAAATAAAGAGAGATTGTGAAGAAAGTCAATGAAATGTCAGTACAAGAGCGTGTGGATGCGTATATATATACTCCGAAAATAGATGCAGGGGAAAGAGTATGACGGTGAAGATGACGGAGGATGCGAGTGAGAGAGAGAGATTTAGGTGCCGCTTATCGTGCGCACCCCCTTGAACTACATTTGATAAAGACAGGATCCGTTGCTTGCTGCCCCACTCTCTTGTCCTGGACCCTCCTCTGCAAAGTCAAAACAATTTTTACCAATTTCCTTTTTGTAACGGTATCATTCAAATTTACTTTTTCTTAATATATCGTGTGAATTTGTCACTATTTTAGTTATGTTTCTTTCAAATTACCTTATTTTTATTTTATCAAAATAAGTGTCATTTGGTCTTTCAATTAATAAATACATGTATAGGATTTGTTGCGGCTCACAACTTTTTCTTAGTTTTATATCATAAAATGATATAGAAAATTCTTTAGCTTTATATAATTATATTATAAAATGATAAAGTATATTAGATGTCAATGAAAAAAGTAAACAAAAAAGTGGAGACCATGATAAACATAGTAAGGCAGTGAACAGGGTATCAAATGGATGGTGGACTATTTGGGAATTTTAGGTGAAAGATGAGGGGGTTGGCGTACGATAGCATGATGCATAATGAGGTCAAATGGGTTGGGGAAAAAGTGGGGAAGAAGACAAAACAAGGACAAAAGGTAGTGGGGGTTAAGAAAGAGCGTTGACTTTCAGTCATTAAGTGGAAGCACCTGTTTTTATTGTTTTCTTTTTATCATTTAAATAGTAGTATATTTGTGGCTGCAATTGTATATGGAAATCCAAAACTGAAAGATAATATAACGAGTAAATTACAATTTTGGTCTATGTGGTTTGCATAAAATTTCACTTTTGGTTATCGTTTTGTTTTTTCATGCTGATGGTTCCTTAATTACACTTTTGCTAACACTATTGGTCCTTTTGCCAGGTAAAAAGACCAATATACCCTTTTTAATTTCTTTTTTCTATTTTCTTTTGAAATATTGTTATTTTGGTAATTAAAAAAAAGAAAAAAGAAATAAAATCTGTGTATCCATCGGTAACACGCCGGAGAAATTGTTTTTGGAGATATCAAACACCTGGAGAGACGCACATGATTTCAGGCTCTCGGAACCGTGCCGGACATGTTGTTGTTGGAAACATTGAACTTTACGAGCTCGCCACACCCGTCTGATAGTATCCACAGAATAACTTCCGGCCCGAAAATCTGGTTGAACGATAGATCAATAACCTGCAGAGAAAGCCCAATAGGCTTCGAACCGCCGGTAAACTCCATCAAATTTCTCGAGAAGTTGAGCAATTTCAGCTTCGGGCAAGCCGACAACGATGAAATATCCGTACAGAACCCGCGATCTTGTTCACACTCAGATCTACAGAGGTAAGAACTTTACTACACTGAGATCTCGACCTCCATGAAACTGTACCAGTGAGGTTACAGTTCTTAGCTACAAACGATTCGAGACTTGGAAGAGTCAACAAGCTCGAAGAAACCAAACCGAAATCCATGCTCAAATCAATATTGCTCAGATCTATGGATGAAACTGTGGAGTTTTTGCAATTCGGCTTGGTCCAAGTGATTCCCGATTCCAGCCAACAGAAATCGAAAGAGAGAAAATGGAGGCACATTTGTTTCTGCGGTGCAATTCCTGAAGATCGAAGAACACACACCAATTAGGTGTGGGTGTGTTGCCGCCGTGAAGGTTATCGTGTAAAGTACCTTTCGATACATGCTCGAACAAAAGTACACGCTCTTCTTCCTTATCATCACAGTGTCCAAGAAACTTCATGATGTTTGGGTGTTTTAATCGGAGCAAGATTTGAAGCTCTTGGTCGTGAATCTGTGCTAACAGCTCGGTGTAAGCCGATTGGAGACGAATCAAGCAGCCATGTGGGAAATCAATATGTTTCAAGCTTATTAGAAGACGATTCTAATTTATGGGAAGAACTTTTGAATATCGAAAAAAACCCAGAAGATGTTCTTGAGGATTTAGATACTCAACAGCTTGATTGGGATGACGATTTGAAAGAATTAATGGATCAAATAGAGTATTTAAGATCATCAAATCCTTGAAATCTTGTTTGAGATTTTAAAAGTGTGTTTATGGGTTTCTGCAAGTCCACCTCCTCTATAGTACAAGTCAACGATGCATATGATCATGGTGGTCGGGGAAGATGACCGGAAGTAGTGATCGGAGGGGATGTTTTTTTTCTTTTTTTTTAATTTATTTAATAAATAATATAAAATAAAAATAAAAAAGAAAATAAAAAGGGTATATTGGTCATTTTACCTGGCCAAGGGACCAATAGTGTAAGCAAAAGTGTAGTTCAGGGACCATCAGTGTGGAAAAACGAAACGATGACCAAAAGTGAAATTTCATGCAAACCATAGGGACCAAAATTATAATTTACTCTAATATAATTGAAAATCAAACTGATATGAACGGGAACTGTGGATGGAATATATACTTTGCACTTATATCTTGATTTGAAATATATAAACTTCAAATGGTGTTGTTTTAAATTAGGAATATAAAACGTCAATTTGCCATAGATTAAAGGGTTTATTTCATAGAAAACCCTATATTTTCAACTTTTTTCTGTTTAAACCTAAAACTTTATTTTTTTTTCAAAAAAGACCTAAATTTTGGAGAAACTTTTTAATTTAGACCCTTAACCGGTTTTACAGGTTATACATATTTTTTTTTTTCAGAAAAAAACCCTAATTTCTTTTTTTTTTTCGAAAAAAAACCCTCAATTTCAGTGATTTTTTCACAAAGAAAATTTTTTCTTCGTTTTTGTAATTGACATAACTTTCATATACGATGTCCAAATTCTACGAACTTTATATCCCTGGAAAGGTTGTAAGTAATACTACAACTTTGCTTTACTGACTTTTGTTTGAATATGTTCAAATATTTCGCTACACTGACTTGTTTTCTTATAATAACTGTATCTTTTGCATACGAGCTCCGTTTTCGACGTTCTATAAGTCGACGGATTCGTAAACACGAATACATCGTGTAATGAATATTATTTAAACCAAAATATTATTTTTATGATTTATCGAATTTTACTACAGTAGCATAAAATTTGATAAATCATACAAATAATATTTTGGTTTAAATAATATTCATTACACGATGTATTCGTGTTTACGAATACGTCGACTTATAGAACGTCGAAAACGGAGCTTGTATGCAAAAGATACAGGTATTATAAGAAAACAAGCCAGTGTAGCGAAATATCTGAACATATTCAAACAAAAGTCAGTAAAGCAAAGTTGTAGTATTACTTACGACCTTTCTAGAGATATAAAGTTCGTAAAATTTGGACATCGTATATGAAAGTTATGTCAATTACAAAATCGAAGAAAAAATTTTCTTTGTGAAAAAATCACTGAAATTAAGGGTTTTTTCGGAAAAAAGAAAAGAAATTAGGGTTTTTTTCCGAAAAAAAAAGGTATATATAACCTGTAAAACCGGGGTAAAGGGTCTAAAATAAAAAGTTTCTCCAAAATTTAGGTCTTTTTTGAAAAAAAATAAAGTTTTAGGTTTAAACAGAAAAAAGTTGAAAATGTAAGGCTTTTTATGAAATAAACCCTAAATTAAAACCAATAAACCAACTAAAATTATATAAATGGTATGTATGTTTATAAAAAATCATAAATTTGTTTCATAAACTTCTTGACGAAGATGTTTTTTATGTTTTTAATTTTTTGTAGGATTCGTCACTGATTTATATAAAATGACTTTAATATCTTTTTAATATATTTTAATATTTTTGACTAACTTTTATTAAAAACAAAAATAAGATAAACTATAGACCCTTGTCTCCAACACATAAATAAGAAGAGCATTGTCGTCGATTGGACGCCTAAAAACGTTGACTACCATCATCCTTCCTTCATTAACCACGTCCTTCCCTTTCTCCCTAGGTGACGCCTCCTTCCTTCACTGGATCATTGATTGATTATCATATGTTTCTACGATTCTTTTCAATGATTCAAATTATGTAGTTCTTGATTCTTTTCAGTTTGTTTCATACACAAAACAAGACAGATATACAGACATAATTTTCCTTATTGATTTTTCGGTATGAAAGAACAATTCACGTCCATCATAGACACAAATACAAGAATATGCTTTGCTCACATGTAGGGATTTTAATTTTGTGATTTGATTTTAGTTTTGGTTTTAATTTTAGGTTTTTCTTTGTTTTTCGGTTTTAACTTCTATTGGAGAGTTTAGGTTTAGTTGTTTTTTTAGTCACAACTTTTGGTTTGGATTGATTTTATTTTTTAGGTGGAATGGCTGAAAAATTATTAAAAAGCTAATTAGCAGCTAATAAGAAAAAGTTACAGTACAAGATTACATAATTTGGGTTTTCAACCACTATCCAATTATGATTGACTTTACAACTTCTAAAACAAAACCAATTATAAGAAAATGCTATCACATTATAAAATAAAAGAGACTTTTTATACTTTCGCTATCAGAAGATCATAGTGTTTCTGTAAATCTATATACCCCAAAGTACTATAGAGAAACCTGATTCCAAAATTAAGTTTAAAGTGTTCACACCATGTGGAGACCACCATGAAACATCTCATCCTCTCTTCCTATTACTCCTTCTTTTCTCTCTTTTCCCTTCATCACATTCTTTGCCTCTTGCACACCCTATAATCTTAATGCCACATTATATTTTTTATATTAAAAATAATTAAATAAATTAAAAAAAGAAAATTGCATTTAATTTAATATTTAAAATAATATTAAAAAGTAATAAATAAAATAAAAAAGTCAAATAACATGTAATTAAAAAAGCAAACCATTACAAAATAAAATAAAAAGAAAACCTAAATACGAGAAATTAAAATCCATAACTAAAACTTAAATACAATAATTAAAACCTAAATACAATAATTAAAACCTAAAAAATAGGCCACCTAGGTGTGTTTTTTCACAATATTTCATGTTTCGATGTGCGTAAAGTCTCTGTTGTATGTCACTCGATACTATTGTAGGGCTTGTTCATCGATCTGATCGTCAGTTGTCCCGTTTTGTCAGTTCGCCGATAGGTGTAAGCAAATTTAGTTAAATTTTGACAGTTTTACTGATAAATCCTTTCATTTGTTGTGAAGATGATGTTTAATCCGATAATCTTTTGTGCCCAATCTTATGTAAAACAATTCCGTCATATGTTCCTAGAATTGACGGCTGCTTGTCAAACCCACCTCTTCATTGATGTCGACGAAGGCGGTTGCCAAAGCCAGCTCTTCATTTGGAGTCCATTCCCAGAGAGTATTTCCTAATCCATTTCCTAATCCAGCCATTTTTTATATAATTTTGTAGATAGTTTTAAATTTTATAAAGTTGAAATCGAAAGATGTGATTTTTAAAAGGGGTAGAGAGGAGTATTTATAGGGATGAGAGTAAAATTTTATTTGGATTTAATTTTTTTTAATATGGAAGCAATACGTACGGGTTCACAAACCCGCATGCTAACCTGATTTGACCATCTTTCTCAAACCCGCGCTTCACGGTGCGGTCTTCAACGAAGGTGCCAATGGCCCCTCGGCGAACCCGGTCTCCATCTTTCGACCAATCGCCTGCCTTTGTGGTGAAATAAAAACACTTTTGTGTTATTAGTAATATCAGGTATCTATTTCAAATAAATAATACATGAAATTTCAATTTTTTAGAAAGAAAAAAAAAAGACAGAGACATAAACCGTTTAAATTCAACACCAAAATTATAACATTAGGCTTGGGGGAGTGGCCTCGCCATCCCCCTCGCCATCTTCTTCGCTGAGTCTCGCTGAGCCACACCGCCCAGGCTCGCCAAGTGCCTCGCTGAAGCTCCCTCGCTGAATCTTCGACGACCTCGCCAACTCCAACGGCTACTTTCCCTTTTCCATTTTCCATTTTCCAAACCAAAATCTTTTAAAACCTTTACAAAAACCTTTATAAAATTCAAAAATTTTTATAAAAAAAACTAGCCGTTTTTTTTTTTAAAAAAACTAGCCGTTACATCTTCCCCTATATAAACACAACCCTTCTACTCTTTTATTCACACAATCATCTCCTCTCTTCTTCCAAAATCACTCTCAAAGTTCATTCAACATGTCTTCAAGCCAAAACAAAAACACCAAATCATCCAAATCATCCAAACCATCCAAAGCTAGCAAAAAGAAATCCGCTCCTACTTCAATTGCAACCCCTCCGGCCGGATGCTATGTACCTCAACCGGTTGACCCTTCGATGGGATATGGTCAATATTGGGGTATGCAACACCAATATGTCAACAATTGGTTACAACAAAGTTCTTCACAACAAATGTCTCCACCACAACAAATGTTTTCACAACAAATGTCTCCACCGCTAGAATCACTTTCCCAATTCACTCCCAACTCCCAATTTTTAAGAAATACACCTCGCCGCCTAGAACAAGACAACTCAGACGATGAAGATGAAGAACCCGAACAAGCTGAAGAACAAGAAGAGGAAGAAGAAGAAGACACCGGGCCAACTAACAAAGGCAAAGCCCCTAGGATCAACTGGCTTGATGACGAGGTCCGAGCTTTGGGCGAAGCTTGGGTGGATTGTTCGCAAGAAGCCGAGACAGGAATCAACCAAACTACAAACGCCTTCAAAGTGAAGGTGTGGAATAGTTGGTGTCGACGAATGGGTTCCAGCTACCGCAATCCCAATTCATTGTACTCAAAGTGGCGTACTTGCAACAAAAGTGCAATGGAGTTCCAAGGGTGCCATGCCGAAGTTGAGAGACAAAGACAAAGTGGAGCCAATGGTGACGATGTTATGGCTCAAGCAAGGGTCTTGTACCATGCCCAATATGGCACTCACTTTAACCACGAGGTCTTTTGGCGTGCGGTCAAAGACTACGAGAAGTGGAGAGAGCTAGAGTCCTTTGACCAATTTGTTATCCACTTATCAAAGAGGCACAAAGCCTCCGAATCCACACAATCCCCTTCCTCCGAATTCAACCTCAATAATGATCCGCCACGTCCCATGGGACGTGATGAAGCAAAGAGAAAGGCAAGAGGCAAAAGTCAAGCCAATAGCACTAGCACAAATAGTAGTGTGCATGAAGATATTGTGGCTTTGACCGGCAATGTTGACACGTTCAAGGAAGCTCAATTGATCAAGCAAGCTAACTTGAAGCTCAAACAGACTATGCAGCTACGGAAAATCCTACAAGAAGACATATCGGGGAAGACGGGGTTCGAGTACCAAATCGCGATGGAAATGAAGAAGGATGCAGCGAGACAATTGGGATATCATTTCGATGAGTAGTTTGTAGTTTAATTTATGTTTTTAATTTATGTTTTTAATTTATGTTTTTTATTTTAATGTAATGCATTTTAATTTTAATTTATGTTTTTAATTTATGTTTTTAATTTGTAGTTTAATTTATGTTTTTAATTTATGTTTTAATAATATATAAATAATTAAAAAAAGATTTAATAAATAGTTTAGCATGAAGTTCAGCATGTGCTGACCACTACCACCATTTTTTGTCAGCATGTGCTAAACTTCCTGAATGCTGACGTGGCATAGTTTAGCACATGCTGAACATGCTAACCACTCCCTCCAGCCTTATTGAAATTAAAATTTCGACAACCAAGAAGTCTTATCTACAAAACAATACTAAATTTGTCTATGGATCATCAGATGTCATTCGATAATGACATTAAATCCATGATGATTAGATATCCAATAAAATAATTTAACAAAGTTAGACATTTTCATCCTATCTATTAAAATATATCAGCTCTTATGAACACAAAGACACAAAACATTTATAGTCTTCGTTGCAAAGTTTTTGAATTTATATATATGTTTTTTAGTTGAAACACTGGTTTGACTTTTTGATTAAAATAGATATGAAGTTTAAACATATCACTGAAATTCGTCGTCTTTGGTTTTTGCATTAGATAGCAATCCATTAATAAGAAAGAAAGTCAAATACTTCATTGAAAAGGAAAAAAAAAATGTGTCAAGGTTAAGTTTATATGATAGTCTGGTTAGAAAATACAACCTTTGGTTTATCAAATAAAATAATCAATAACCAATATTTGGATATCTAAAATATCGTTAGTACCTCAATATTTGATATATGATATGTATAGTCTTAATGTTTTTTAATAAGTCTTAAGAAAAGATGATAAACTCATATATATATATATATATATATATATATATATATATATATATATATATATATATATATATATATATATATATATATATATATATATATATATATATATATATATATATATATATATATATATATATATATATATATATAGGGGGAGGATCAATCGAGGCCAACGAAAAGGTTGAGATCGCGAGGCCAGTTCTGGACCAATCAAATTATAAGGGCATATTAGTAATTACGTATTTCAATTAAGTTATATCAAAATTATAGTTTCTAAAATCTAGGATTCTGATTCCTAAAATCTAGGATTTTAATTGTTAGTTACCAAAAAACTAATAAATTAACTTTTTTTAATAATATAAGATTATATAACGTCAATTTTTTACTTTTTTATTTTTTTTATTTTATTAATAGATAATAATTATTATTTTTCGGTCGAAATATATTTTTCATTGTATCATTTGAGTTATACGATTTCAATCATTAATGATTATAAAACACAATGTAGTTCTAATCATAAATGATTAGATTTCTAAAAAATAAAAATAGATACGATTGTAAAATATAAAATGAATAGAACACGATATAAAGATAAAAATTTCAAAACATTCTTAATCATGAATGAATAAAAACACCTCTAATTATAATCATAGATGACTACACCTCTAACTATACGTTAATAAACATTAACAAAATAAAAGCTACATCTGAATTCCTATATTTCAAGTTATATTTATTAAAGAATACAATTGTAACAATAAATGAATTCACACATCGATGTGTTTGCTTCGAATTTTCTTGTTACACCATACACGAAAAAGATGAGACATCATGATCATTGTTGTTCTTGGATACACACCTGCAAAAGTTATAAACAGAAATGATTATAACCGATGTTCTAATTATTTATGCAATCATATTTGTAATCATCAATAATTCTAGTTATAATCATCAATGATTATAGTTATAATCATCAATGATTAACACACAAAGAATTTTTAACACAAAAATACATACAGTTACAATGTTAATCACCAACGATTAACACTGTAAATTTAGTTATTCATGCTTAACGCTTAACAGAGGTTTCTAGCCCC